>CM071862.1:27070402-27087470 GCA_036759665.1 Gynandropsis gynandra | reverse complement strand
GGAGTATAAAGAGTATTAGAACATTATTGTACATAAGGGTATTATTGTAATTTCTTATTCCGTAATTAGGTTTAATTCTTAACCTATTGTACATATAGCCGTTTTAGGCTATTCAAACACAATTATTCAGAAATACAATTTCAGATTTGAATCACCATTCACACCATCTGCTTCGACAGCTGGGACTTCCAAGAACAGTGTAGTTCAGGAGCTCACTGAACTACGGCGGACTTTGAGTGCAACGCTAAGTGCAGTGCTCCGCACCATTGATAGCCTGATCTTGCACTCTCAGAGTAATCAAGTGCACTTATATTAGTATGTGATTTGACTTTGCTTATATTATGACTAATCTGGTTTGAAATCTTATCACATAAACAGGGGGGAAAATGCAGAGTGATGAAGAAGAAGAAGAGGTGGATGTAGAGATTGAAGAGATTCGGGAGGAATCTTCTTCAAAGAAGAGCAAGGGAAAAAGGAAGAGAAACTGATGCGTTCTCACATGTTCTTCCTTTTATTTTAAGTGCACTTAAGACAATTGCTTAAGTGTACTTAATGATTATTTTTCTATGCTTGAACCTTAAATGGTCTGGACTTAGGTTGTTAAATTGCGTATTGTGACTGTTATGCGCTTGAATGATTTTTATTGCATTATTTTGAATTCTGTGTGTTTGACTAATATATGTTTTTGTGATAAGAATTCAAAGGGGGAGATTGTGAATGCAGTAAAAATAGGATCGGAGTCTATATTTGTTGTTTTAGGAGGTTGAGACAATTAAGGAAGTTTGAATTCAAATTGAAGAGGACTAGAGTGAGTCAACGAGAAGATTAAGGAGAAGAATGAGGAGTCAAAGTGAATCGAGCGGGTTCAAAGCTGAAGAGAGTTCAGATGACGACGCGGCGGAAGAATCGGGAGTGGTTGGTGAGCCGAGAGAGGCAGATAAGTTGACCTGAAAATCAAAAAACAAAGTTAACGAATCTGAGGAATATCATTGAAGTACACGAAACAGAGAAAGAGAAAGTTTTTAGGTTTTAGGTGTACTTAATCGGATACTGTACTGAGCAAGTAAACAGTGGAGATTGTATTTACGTACAACTCAGGGAAGTTATCCGTGGAGATCTTGAGTATATTGTATAAAAATACTTAAATTGACAAGTAAATAAACGAATACTGTTTAATATTTTCTGATCTCTTTCGTTATTGATTTAACTACATCTTCTCTTTGATTATTGATTTAATTTCAGTTGTATTTTCTGAATATTCTGAATAATGCTTGTCTTACTACTTCATTCATGTTCAAAACGTTTACAAGATATAAGGCTTCTAAACACCCTAAAACATAGTATATCAATGCTAATTCAAAATATATCTCATACATTACTAAAAGGCTTCTAAACACCCTACAAAACATATTAATATAGTATATTAATGCTAAGTCAGAATATGTCTCATTCGTTACTAAATATAGAACAAAAGTATGTCCTAAAACATGTCTAGAGGATGCAGTTGTCCTTGCCGGTTCTGGTATCCAACCGTTGACACCCTTCTCCTCTTCAGCTCTTCTTCTTCTTCTTTTCTTCCGTTTGCTGCAGGGTCTGACATATCCCTCCAGCTCTGTGCATAGGTTTCTGCAACCTTATCTTCATACTCTGTTTCCTCTGCTTCTGCTTCTTCCAAGTCCCTTCTGGTTCTTGTTTGTTATCTTGCTGAAATTTCTCAGCTTCTTCATCGTTCAGCTTCTGTTTGAGATGTACGTGAACTAAGTTCGCGATAGTTCCAAGCAAGGCGTCATTCTTCTGCTTCATGAACTTCTTCACCTTTAGACTTGATTCTTCACCAAACATTTCAAAAAGGGTTGGCCTGACTTTCCCCACTTCGATATCATCTTTGCCTGTTTGCTGCTTCAGAATACTGATTAAGGTCTCAAGAGGCAGAGATTTGGCTTTTCCAATGACTCTTTCTCCGACATTTGTTCGAGTCTTTCTCCGACTTGTATACTGATCAATCCTCACGTTTGTTTGGCTTCATATTGTGATTTATGTTTTTGAAAGGTGGACAACTGATTTGTTGCAATTGCAATTACAGTAACCAACACATCTGATATTGTTGTTGTAGTCTTTGGGTGAGACTCGGTATATGTTTATCACGCCACACTTCATCAAGAACATTGCCGCCATTGTTGAGAGAGATACTTCTTGTTATTGGAAATCTCTCTCTCTCTCTCTATAATATTTATATATATATATACTCCACTGGGTCCTTCTTGAACGAGCTAGTGTCCCATAGAAGGAAAGGTGGTGCATCTGGGGACATTCCACGTGTTTGAATGCTGATAGAAAGTGTTTCTGAACTTTTTTCTTGAACTGCAAGAAATAACGACCAAAAAGGATGCTTGCTTCGACTCTAATTATCTGCATCTACGGACTGTGACTACAACATTCGCAGAATGAATATTGTGTTTCTTTACCTTTTTGGTTGATGGTCTCTGCAATTAGAGGTCATAAAATATCAATATTATCGTCTTCAACCCTTGAAATGTTACTTAACGCGTCCTTTTTCGTTTTGAGAAAATCTGTGTCTGATAGGTTTTTGAAAAAATTAATGGAGCTTGGACTCCAAGAATTTTATAAAGTGGGTGTTAAGGTGGTTTTGAGTATGACTTTGAAAATATTGGACATAATATATCATAGAGAGTCGTAGCAGCGGATTATCAAGTTTTTCAGTGGGCCGTAAAAAATAAAGTTGATGAAGTACTTACTATTTTATACCGACGACATGCGGATGATGTTTTATGGAAGCGGGAAAATTTTGTTGAAATATCTCCGATGATTCGAAATGATAGAAGATATTTTCCATATTTTAGGTATTGTATTGGAGCATTGGACAGAATTCATATTCCAGTACTCGCTAGTGACAAAGACAAAGTCATATATTGGAATCGTAAAGAATATATATCGATGAACATCTTGAGAGTGTGTGATTTCAAGATGAGATTTATTTACACAGGGATTGGAGTTCCAAGACGTGTACACGACATGAAGATATTAACAAAATGTGCATGATATAATGAGTTTTTTTCTTTTTCCAGATTCAGGACAATATTTTTTAGTAGATTCCGGTTATTCTAATCGAAAGGGTTTTATGGCTCTTTATCAAGGTGACCCATATCATCTTAATCAGTTTTCTGGATGTCGACCAAAGACTATGCCTGAGATATTTAATCAGAGACATTTTTCATTACGTTCAGTGATCGAGAAAACGTTTGGAGTTTGAAAAGGTAAATGGAATATTTTGAAAGGTCCACCTCGTTATAGTATGAAGATATAAGAAAATATTATTGCGGCTACCATGATACTTCATAATTTCATTCGAGATTCCAGTGTAGAAGATATTGATTTTAATATTGCACTACTGACGATTACGCACCGGAACTCACTGGAAACACGTCTACATCACGTGATGATATTGTTATTGATAGATTTTGTGATGCAGTTGCTGATGTTTATAAACATTAGAGGTGGAGTAACACGTGAAATATGGGATGCAGAGTGCTAATGTTAGAGATAGGATTATATTTTATGGTTTATATGTACTCAAAACGTTTTTTAGATATTATGTTTTATGGCTTATATGTATTTGAAATATTTCGATATTATGTTTTATGATTTATATGTATTTGGATCTTTTTTTAGATATTATGTTTAATGCTTTATATGTATTTCAAATTTTGTTTCAATGATTTTTTTATAGTTTATATTTATCTTAAAATATATAAATATGTATGTCTATATATATATGGGGTGTACAAAATTTTTTTAATAAATTCTTTCATTAATAATTATCTATTTTGGTAATTTTGTTCAAAACGCAAGCGCAACAATTTTCTGTTATTCGTTTCTATTCGCATTCGCCCGCAAAAGCATTGATTCCACCGTTCAGACAAAATAAAACAAAACGACGCCAATCGCTGATAGAAACGCCATTAAACGCAAACACAGCTTTTCCACCAGTCAAGCCTTTAGACATTTTAGGATCGTTCGCCTTTAAAATGTTGCGGAATATGCATGATTGTTAGTAGTTGAAGTGTAATTCTTGGATTACCTAGTGGTGAAACCGGTTTCCTAGAGCGTTTGTCTAATTGCTTAAACTCTCATTTTTAATAACTTAATTTCTTATATCTCTCCAACTATCATTATCATTTACTTAATCGTCCTAGACTACTTAGGTTTGCTTTGTATTGCATAATCCCTGTGGGATCGATATATATATATATATATATTATACTACACACGTAACGTGCACTTGCGGAGTGGGTTTAGGTTTTTAATTTGAACGCATCAAGTATATCCTAAATCTGTACTTTGGACTTGCATGAATATAATGTATTTTTTTCCGACAATGGTATCTCCTTAAAACATATTCGCATATTGTTATTGGTTAACTTGTAGTTACTAATATTTGGCAATATGGATAAATTTTTAAGCATGAATATCTATCCTACCTTCTTTTATAGATTGGTTGAATTTGTCAACATTGATAAGAGAAATACTTCCTTCAATAGTAGTTTCGTGCAAGATGTCGCATATATGTTGATGAAAAATATTTTAAGAATGTTGCTTAAGAAAATACTTTGACGCACTTTACATTTTCATTAACAAATAAAAATCCAAGCAAGCAAACAATTTTCAAGAAAAGAATTTCACATCCACTAAATTCGTAAAAATTTCCCAACAATTCGTTGTTCTCTAGCATATGATATAATAGATTTTGAAATGAATAATTGGTCATATTTCTATTAAAGCTCCATTTATGCCCTAGATTGTATCAAGTAACCCAACAAAATTACATTATCTAACGAAATATGTGAATTGATGTAAGTTAAAGAGCAGGTTTTTTATATCTTATGATATAATGGTTGAGTTCTAGATCGGATTTCACGGGTTTCGAAATGAGATGGTTCAATCGAGAATTAAACTAGAATAAATTTAAATTATTTATAGAAATATTTTTTTTTGAAAAACAATTTATATAAAAAAATAAATTCTAAAAGTGTAGATTAACATCTGCCTTAAGCACTTTATAGACCTTTAAAAATTTCTCTATAAATAATATTTTTTACGGTTGCTTCTCTATTGGAGAAATGGGCCAGATCCGCGATTTTCAATCCCTACGCTGAAGTTACACGCGATAAGACGAAATATAATTAACCGTGACTGAAGGCTAATTATTTTAGATACAAACCAATTTGTTTCAAACTTTGTCTTTGAATCTTATTTATTGTCATTGTGTAACATAATCACACTAGAATTTGCCTTCGCCCTAAATGGATTAATTGTGATAATTTTTTCTTCTATCACTCTAGATGCTAGCTGAGTTATAATTAATCGTGTTTCATTGCACATACCCTCTTTCTAGTTAAGATTCTATTACATCGTTATAGGAGCACCAACCTTAAGACAAAGCTGGTGCTTTGGCATACCAAAAAATATCAGAGTTTTAAGTTACTCGACTAGATTCAATGATTTACCAATCAATTGTAAGAGCACTATCAATTACAATTGAATCTGAGCTTAAGTATTCAACATTTTTCCTAGTAAGTTTTGATAACCAAAAATCATTTGCTTCATCAACATCTCCATTCCTCCAATAAGAATTGTGCTTTCCCTGAGATATTCATGGTTCATGAACAATTCACAGAAATATAGATATGTTTCTTCGGAAATGGAATGCAATGGATTGTTTATGGTTTCAATCATCAAATCTTTGTCGATTAGGATATTGTCTCCTTCAAATCTCTCGGTCAATTTACATTTCCAAGCACTTGTTGTGCCATTTCCAACATCTAATAACCATTTTGGGAATTGTTGTTCTTGATTTCAGAACCACATGTTTTGTTTTATAGTATATATACAACATGATTTCTATAGGTATGAATGACTTATTGTCGACATAATTTTCTATGCTCAGTCTCCTCGCGTAACTGGTAAAATTTGGAGGAAATCGCCTCACAATAGAAAACGTTTTCCATTGAATGTTTTTTTTTTGTAGCCTGTTCATCGTTCATTGGGACGATGCTTTCAATGTACGATTAAACTCTTCAAAGGTGTTACGATATATCATGGATGCTTCATCTAACATAATTAATTCAGCCTGTATAAACAATTATGTTAGCATTGTGCCTTATTTAATGTCACATTTTTTTTTACCCTTCATGTACATTAAGGGGAATTTTGAAGCGGGAATGCATTGTTCTGCCACTGGGCAAAAGAAGTGCGACTATTCTAGATAATGCAACTGGTATTACAACTCTACGTTCTGATTTTAGTCTTGAAATAATTGTTTAGTATAAATATAATTTTGCCAATTCCACCAAACCCATAAATGATAAAAAAATTCTCTTGTTTTCTATTCCACTAAATCTATAATTTCTTCATAGATTTCTTTTTTTCCTCAATGATGTTCGAGAATAATATCACTTGCTTTTCTCCGTTCATACTCCTCATCAAACTGCATCTCCTGCTTAATAAGAGAATTAGTTATTTCATGTAGAACTATTCATCCAGGGTAAGCATATCCAAATAATCGATTTGTGACTTTTCATTCTCTCTTAACAACTTTCTATCCTCAATAAGAATAAATACTTCAAGTTCTTTATCAGATAACTGTAGACAGCGAAACCTAAAATCTTTTTGTTTTTTAAATACAATGTCCTCTCCAAAGAATCTCCAACAACAATTCAATAGTTTTGAAGATTTTGCTAATCTCATAGTATAGTATTAGTGTAAAAAATAAACGTCTTAATTGCATGGCATTTCCCATTTTCTGACTTTTGCCATAACTTGACACAATTTGTTATCTTAATCAAGCAAACTTCGCGCTATGTATGCATCTTTAAAGATATTATATTTGACGCTATCAACTATTTTTAATATCATCATAACTCGTAGGTCCTTTGAAAACATTTAGCAACATTCGAAGGTAATACAATTCTCCCCATGCGGTTGAATATTGACGATTCTATTTAGTGTCAAGCCTTATTTTCTCTTGGACCAAAACTTATCCGAGTGGTTCCACACAAAAATTGTTGAAAACTGAACATATGCTAATTGGTTGGCTTCTTCGTATAGTCTATTTGTTATAATCCATTTTGTAAACATTGTGGCATCTACATCTGGTTTCATTACCACAGTTTTCAACTCTATCACGTCCTCAAAGGTTAAACTCTGCTTATTTTCAAGATGCACCGGTAACCAACTCTGTCGTGTCCTCAAAGGTTAAACTCTGGTTATTTTCAAGATCCTCCAAATAGCTTTGCAGGAAGATAGATACCTACACTCTAGGTAGTTTTTTTATTACATTTATATCGATAATTGGAACCTTTTTTATACCTGTAGGGCTATCCCTACTTGAAACTCTTTCAATTAGTAACGATTCTTTGTCAACGCCTTTTGTAATGTACTTGAAAAGATATTTAATCACATGCGATTTTTGGTACCACTCAACGTTGATATGTGACCCTATACTTTTAATAGGTTTAAATTATGTGTAACATCATGTTTATTGTCTAACTTGGTATCCCCATTCATTGAATACTTCGTGTCATCTTGCCTTCGTTTATATAGGATGTCGCCAGAATTTGGAACATTTGTATAATCAACGATTGAACGTGGATATTTTTTGTACAAGCATCATTCTCCATACATGGTGAGTGAATTCTATCGAACCACATAGCCCATGCATCATATATTGCTCCACTAACCTAAATCATTCATAATCAATTTGCTTATCAAGCAATTGTGCTTGAATGAACTTGTCACGGTTTTCAATTAAAGGATTTTTGTACACATCTTGTAACCAAACCAGAATATTAGCATGGTACAGACAACATTTTTAGAATTCTATAGTGTATATAACTACAAATAAAATAAAACTGTGAGCATTAAACTTCACTTTGTAAGAAAAAAATATAATAATTGAAGTTAGAAGGCCGTTCATGTGTTACCTGATAGAGGTTTTGGGAAAAAAATCCTTGTATTTAGGTATTTTAAAAGGGAATCTTATATTTGAATACTCGATATTCTATGCACGATCTATCATTTGCAGTGGTCCGCCCGAAAGATTCCAAATTTCTTGCTACTTTGGATTAGCTATTATGTTTTTAAAAAGGACTGGATTTCCACATCATCTACATACAACTATTGCATCTTGATGGTTTTCAACCATATATCTTGGTCCCCTCATAAAAGAATGAGGTAATATGATTCTTCAACCAAGATATTTACCGTTGCGATCACCCTTGCCAATTGCATCAAATATATTATTACAAATAACATAACGTACCTTTTTTATTGTTTCGAGCCTAATGAATCCTTTCTTGTTCTATCGCAATATAAGATCAACAACATATTGTTGGAAAAGATGATATCCTTTAATGACTGTCTTTCCTTCTGATAATCTTGTATGTATCTGATAAGCGTAATACTTCCTCGTTGTGATAAACGGTCTTTTATGTTTTTACATTGAATCATCATAGATTCTTTCTTCGTGGAACCTGAGTTGACCATACGAAAATTATATACGATATTGAAAACTCATGACCAAAGGGTGAAGATTAGTTTTTCTATAGCTTTGACCAGAAGGCATCAATTTTAAGACAACATCTCCCTCCCCCATTGTTGATGAAAGATCTCCCACAATCAGACCATCTACTTTGTCCCCTATAGGTAACTCATAATACCTCCATTTCTTCTTGAGTTCTAAAATTATTAATGTACATTCTGATATAGCCCCTAATTCGTAGCAATCACACGCTTTATGAAAGACATTTGCAATATGGTTATGATTGTCAAGCGTTCTATGAGTCTGGCAACAATTAGCTCATCTAGATGGCCCGCATTAGCAGCAGGTTAAGCATGTTGAAACGATTTTGAATTTCATTTACAGTGTTATATATATAAAGTAGGGCAAATTTCAGAGGATTTCCTTCAACCGGTAGCAAAGATCCTATTTGGTGGTAGTTTCACCCATGAATATGAAATGTGAATGTGCAAAGACCACATGCCACAGAGTGGAGATGAGATCCTGGTAATCAAACACGAAATTTCATGAAACACGGTTGAATACCAAATCGGTCATATTTTTTTTTTCACCTAACACTTTCGCTGCACCAAACTAAAGTGCCACAGTGCCGGCATTGCATTATATCATCTTCGGTGTGAGATTGTATGTTTGATATGCCTAATTATTTTTGTTAGAATGCTCCACATATTTGGTAAGCAAAAAAAATTCATTAGGTAAAGTTTAATTATGACATACATGGAAAATAATTTAAAATAAACTCTGTGTTGGGATGTAGAAGCTCTTTTCGTAGTTGTTAGATTTATAGTTGTTATACTATTTAGTATATCATCGTGTCAATGAAAAGATTATAAAAACATTTTCAAAGGTTGTCATGTAGCATTTTTAAAGAATTAACCATCAAATTTTGTAATTTTTTTGGTTCCAAAATGAGTTAACTCTATACGCGTAATTTTTTTTTAGTTTTATAAATTAAAAACATAACTTGATCACGTTTATTCCTCATGTCTTCTAACATAAACACTCTGTGTAGGTTTCCTGCAGTTTTACAATCGGTTGACAATGTAAAACTAAAAAAACATCTTTGTTTAATATTCAAATTTATTTAACTATTTAAAAGTATTAATATGAAATAAAGAATCATTATTTTTTAATAATAGATGTATGGAACAAAATAAAGAAAGCCAAACATTTCATGGGAAATTTAAACAACAAATAGTAAAATTGAAAAGCAAATTGTGCGTATTCAACGACATACATTTTTGCTTCACTTCATACGCTGTTACAGGTGGGCTTGGAAATATTTTTCGATGTATTGTGTTAACCAACTGTGTGTTTCGACTATAAAATTAATAAAATAACAACTATTAACACTTACACAAATTAAAATCAGCGCATCTTTCATAAATTTTAAAATGGATTTCAAAAAATGGATTAATCGGTTAGTGTGCTTAGATTTCTTACAATGTCTTTCCGATGACATCGGCCCCTTGCTAACGGGTTTTCTCTTAAACATAATAATTGTAATATCTTTATGTATTTCAAAACATGGAAAATGAAAAAAAAATTAATAAATCAAAAAACGTATAGAGAACAATCGAAACAAATTACCCTCAAGATGAAATAAGCCTTCAATGTCATTCACCTAAACCTATTAAACAGAACAATCATTCCATACCATAAAGGGGAATGGATGATTGTCGCAAACATCTCTTCGCCTAACGCCCTAGAAATAATTCAAATTCATGATTAGAACAACATGTACACATCTGCCAATTTACAAAAAAGGATAGAGGCTCAGGATGTTTACTTGCGACTGGAATAACGCCGACTAACCGACAACGGAAGGGTTAACTCGATCTAGATTGTTTTCAGTTAACGTGACTGCTTTTTTCATACGTGAAACGATGAATGATTGATGAGTGGATGAGAAATAGTTCAAGGTTACTTTGAGCTGAAATATATACCTCTTACCAATCATGTCCTTAAGATATTTGAAACCTCATTAATAGTGCCATCAAACTGAAAAAGCCAAAAAAACATATTAATCATAAACTATTTCCATTCATTTTAAGATTCAGATGACCATACTTATGATTGAACTGTATCGAGATGTTTGTAAGTTTGGAAATCTCTCGATCAAACACCATAATTCTTGCAACTTCGCGACCATGTACACTATTCCACTCTATACGTGAAATAACATATATCCAATTGGAAATCTGGGTTCAAACATCATATGAGATCATTTTAGGTAATGTTAAAGTGGATGAATAAACACAAAAAACCTCGTAATGCCGATAGTGTTACTGTAAGGATAAAATGTGATTCCAGCGATTAAGAGGTCCATGTTAACTTTCTAGAGCATTTGGCACATGTAATATAGTTCCAACCGTTGTTATTCGAGATATCAGTCACGTTTGCTTCACAAAAAAATGAGCTTCCTACAATTGAAAAGATCATACATTATGCGTCAACACCCCACTAATATCACTTATTAACTTTCAACAGCGATGAATCCCAACCTTGTGATCGGAGGTTGTGATAAATTTTAATGCTCAAAGATTGACACAGATTCTATCTTAAAGACTTGGTTATCTGTTGCACAGATAGTGATAAATCATCTATGTCTTCCTTCATGTTGTGTAGGAAAAGATTTTAAATGAAAAAAATTAGGTTCAGAATAAAGGCGAAGGTAGAGCATGACCATGTAAGTCGTGTATCTTCTTGTAGTTTTAAGAAACTAGCATGAACAAACGGATTTACATTTACAGTAAAACAAAATCACCAAAGGATGTGTCTAATATTCTTCCAACTTTGCACGTAACTCATCTATCTTTTGGTCCCATGTCGTGATGTTTATATCCAGTCCCCTATCATTATTTTGAAAACATGGCAAGGTGGTAATAGGAATAACTAAATTTATAAATTCAACTTGATGGACTACTAACCCAGAAATTTATAGGCGCATCATAATACAAGGGGTTGAGGATGGATTTTCATTGCTGGAATCTTTTATACCTAATACACGAAAAATAATATCTCCAAAACGACAAAATATATGATAAGTAATCTACGCAAAACATCTTAAAAAGGGTTGTATTGGTTATATCAATAAAACATGACAAAAAAATATTTTTGTTTATCAAATCATAAGCTCAACATATGTGGTAGTCGAAAAATCTCATGAAGAATTTTAATAGCCTCCTCGGCAACCTTTATCAGTTTGTTGAGCCAATAAAACATACAGAAACATGCAAATTAGTTAGCCTATAGTTGGTATTACTACGGACAATGTCAACTCCTTAAAAAACCAAAACATGTCTTTCTTTTAGGAATGTTGCATGCAACCAAAGTAAAAAAATAAGTCTCTAACAGCACAAAATCAATTATTCAAGATATACAAATACTTTTAAAAAAGTAAAAGAGAACAACCTTTTCATCTATGAGAAGACATTACATCCACATAAAATTGTCTGCCTAATTTGCATTTGTTGCTTCCCAAACGCGAAATACTCTACCAATTATTTGTTGCATACTATGACCAATAATTAGTTGCTTAAATGTAAGAGTTTAGGGTAAGGTTGTGTTTTTGCTGCAGACAAAAAAGTCAAGTAATAAGGAAAAAATAAAGTTGTCAACGGTTGGACTGTATTGCAGATAAGAGTGCATTGTTCATTAAAATATTAGAAGGGCTTTTATAGGGGAGGAGAGTGTGACAGTTTGTTATTTCATTTCTCTGGATTCATGATTCATGGTGAATGAGTTAGTTGGATTGTTATAACATGCTAATTCTGTATAGTATATTAAAACCATAAAAATCAATTCAACAATCTGTTTGAGGGGAGTGAGGGATGTAAATATAATAAGGAATAAAGACTATTTTTGTTAGTTAATATGATTAGTATGTAATTTGAAGCATGTTGATAACTTGACACTGGCTTTAATGTTTTCTACATTATGTAATTTTTTTGTATAATTAGATGTGTGTAACATGCTTGTTTCGGCTGTAACATGCATAATTGTGTTATGTGTCTGACTTTGGTGTTGAGTTTGGTTACTGGAACTGTTATGGTAAGCAAATTTCAGAATCATCATTTGGAACTAGATGGGGAACATGAGTTTTCAATTGAAGTTTTTGGAAATAATTAGTATTAACTTGTGTTAATTGAATGTATTTTTTGGATTAGAATTTATGAAATTAGTTTCGATCTTTGGTTCAGTTTCACTCAAATGGAATAGGCTTGCAAATTGTGTATGAACATGTAACGTGGGGGTCAATAGCAAAAGGAAAGTGTGTTACAATATTTCGAAGTGTGTAGGTCGAACTGATATGGCTTTAACCGGGCGTGAATTAACATATTCTAGAATGATATTTATAAAGAGGGTGGAGGACATAAAATTTTAATGGAAATAATAGGAAACAAGGAGTATTAACTTGCATCAATCAAATGTATCTTTTGGATTAGAACAAAGGTTGTTTGTATAGGCGATAGTATTTGGTGTTTGGATAATGAAACTCAGAGTTTAGTTATCCATGTTGATAAAAAATTAAAGGTATTTGCCATTTCTCCTTTAGTATAGTGTGTACTGTATTTTGCATCTTAGCGGCAGATGAGGTTGCGGGTGTCATGTTGAGTTTCATCAGTGGAACCATGATGGGATTGCGACAGATGAGCTTGGGGGACCATGTTTAGTTTTACCTGCAGAACCGTGGTGGGAGTTGTTGAATCATTGAATGATAGTACTTTCCATGGTAAAGCCTCTTCTGCAACTCGACGTAAGGGTACACCACTAATGGTTGAAGATCTTGCTGGAAAAAGTTCCAAAAACTCAGGTTTATTTTGTATATATTCTTTGCTACAAGTTCATTTTGTAGTTTATCAACTGCATATCCAATATTTTTTTATGATTAATTTTTAATTTGGTTGTGTGAATATTAGATGTTGCGTGAATATAGTTGGTTAACCCATGGATACTCTTGCCAATAGCAAAAATGCTTACGAAACCCATTTTTTTCAAATTTAAAATAGAGCTCTATTAAAATAATCTATTGAGTTACAACAAATATATAAACTATAATTCATTACGTGTGAACTAAAGTGTTAGAAAAGAATTCTGCAATAGGCAGCTTGCAGATGTTACGTGGAAAGCTAGCTCCAAAGGTTCGGGTCAAATAGCACTCCTGCATAACCATCATACTTTGCAGTTAGTTTGCACATGCTCTGCGAGACATCATCTTCAATGTTCTAGCTCCAATAAACAATCATAATTTGCAACCTAAACTTGAATCATTCTTCTAAAGTTTCAACGTATTGGTCTGCATCACCAATATTCTACTGAATCCTACAAACTAACATAATACTAGACATTATAACAAAGAGAATAACTACACAGTACCCGATATCTGAAGTTTTAGGGAATGAAGAAAACATAAGCACAAAATGTGTACCAGTGATCTAGTTATATTTTATGTCCGACGAAGACGGAAAACGTAAGGAAAGACCATGGCAAATGAAAGGGAGATTTCGATTTTAACCTCTTCCTTTTCCACTATTTTCCCATTGGATGGCGATCTAACCTATTCTCCATGTGCATCGCTTTCGCTCAACGATGTTCTAACCACCGGAAAATCAGCACGTCCGTGTCTGGTTTTTCTGTTACCCTCAGTCGACTACTTTGCATTCACCTGTTTAATAGTGCAACCGACCGCTTTTCCCTTTTTACCGCTCCTCCGTTTCGTAGCTTTAAATTATGTAAGGAGAACGGTTGTAGAAATGATGTGAAGCGGATTTGAGCTTTAACTTGGTAAAGGGAATGATTGGAGAGACGATGTGAGGACGATTCAAAGAATTGAAATTGAAAGCAAATCATTGTATGAAAAAGAGAAAGAATAACAACTCATTTCAGGAATATGAAAATGGGTTTTTTCTGCATTCTACTATATGATAAAACCGGAAGAAATAAAAAACGCATCTTTTATATAATAAACTATGGAGGGAAGACAAAATTTTTTTTGTTGGAATTATAAATGTCAAATGGACCATAACCCATATATCTTTTATTATTAAAAATTAAGGAATTTTGCCTATAAATAGGCAATTCCTTAGTTTGTAAGGGATATACAACAAAAATCACAAAATCATCTTTCCTTTTCTTTCCCACCGTTGCCTTTCACTCTCTCTCCTTTTCCCTATTCATTTTCTCTCAATTCTCTCTCTCTTCTCTCGGTTTCTCTCTCCTCTCATCTCTTCGCATAAATTTCTCTTCTTCCCTTCCTTTTATTATATATTATTATAATATATACATATATATTATACATACATATTTACTTTAGTTAACTTTTACTGTATATATATACATGTTACTATATCAAAATATACATAATACATAATATATGTATATGTGTATATATATTATAATAATATATATTTTATTATATATATGTTTTATTAATATTATACATATAATATATATCTCATACATTATTAAAAAGAAATATGTTTGTGGAAATTTTACCAGCTTTATCCTCTGAACTATATTTCACAAAGATACGAATGATGGAAACATATGTCATATTCAACCCAAGATATGAAGACATGTTTAAGATTTGGCATGATCGATTGGGTCACCTTGGTTCAATAATGATGCGAAAAAAATCATTCAAAATTCCAAAGGCCATCCATTAAAACATGAGAAGATATTTCAATCTCATGAAATCGCATGCAATGTTTGTTCTCAAGGAAAATTAATAATAAGACCATCATCTGTCTAAGTTGGACATGAATCACCATCGTTTTTAGAACGATTACATGGGGAGATATATGGACATATACATCCACCAAGTGGACCATTTCGATGCTCGTTTCATCGCACGATATGGTGTTATCCCCGAACCCACCGGTTCTCTACTAATGACTGATATGAGTCTCAAAATCTTAGGTGAAATTGAATTTAGAGGAAGAAACCCTCTGTGATGTGGTATCCCCTTCGGTAAATTAGCAGCATTCCCAGTATGGTATTGATCGATGCTTCTAGCAGATGGTCACACGTTTGCTTATTATCAACCCGCAATGTTGCATTTTCGAGGTTTATTGCTCAAATAACAAAATTACGAGCTCAATTCCCCGATCACCCTATTAAGAAGGCGAGGCTTGATAACGCTGGTGAATTCACTTCTCAAGCTTTCAATGACTATTATGCATCGATTGGTATTGAGATTGAACATCACGTACCACATGTTCATACACAAAGTGGTATGGCAGAGTCATCGATTAAACGTCTCCAACTTATTGCTCGACCATTGCTAATGAAAACGAAATTTCCAATTTCTGCTTGGGGCCATGTCGTTTTACATGCTGTTGCACTAATTCAAATAAGGCCAAGTGCTTATCATAAATATTCTCCATTGCAATTATCAAATGTCCTAGAACCAAATATATCTCATCTTTGAGTATTTGGTTGTGCTGTATATGTTCCAATTGCTCCACCGTAACGAACAAAAATGGGCCCACACGCAGATTGGGAATTTATGTTGGATATAATTCACCATCTATCATTAGATATCTTGAACCAGAAACGGGTGATGTATTCACAGCTCGTTTTGCTGATTGTCATTTTAATGAGAATGAATTCCCACCGTTAGGAGGAGGAATAAAACAAGCTCCACGAGACTTAACATGGAAAACACAATCATTGTTATATCTTGATCCTCCTACAAAATAATGTAATATGGAAGTACAAAAGATACTACATTTGCAAAATATTGCAAATAGACTTCCAAATGGGTTCAATGATACAACTCGAGTTACAAAATTATATACACCGGCTGCAAATGCATCTACTCGTATAGAAATACCGAAAGGGCATACGGGTGAAATAATTTCAAATGAGTCTACTGAAAGTATTTTCCCAATTATGTAATATTTCAATAGTTATGGATTTAAGTCGTAATTATTAAAGAGTTAATAATTATAAATAAACGAAAAACGAGTTTCGTTAGAACACAATTCTAAATCTAGAAACCCTAGCCGTCAGAAAAGAAAAACCCGAAGAACGAAAAATAGTTTTTGTTCTTCCGATTTCCACATTAAAGCAATCCCGATCTCGGCGTGGATACGACAGATATTACGAAATCGTTTCTATATCGTGTTCGTCGTTGAAAACCGTGAAAAACCAATCGCTAAACATGACTAGATCTATAATCGGGTTGATAAAAACACGTTTCCGCAATTGAAATCAACCCTACAATGGTATCAGAGCGTCTGGATGCATGTTTAGGATTAGTTTTTCGAATTTTTTGTGAAAAATTGGATCGAAAAATGCGCGCACGCACAAGAACAGAAAACCCAATCGCGTGGAGGAGGAACCCTTAGGCGGCGGCCGGAACCCTAGCCGCCCTTGCGAGCGTTGCCAGTGCGGGCGGAAGGACGACGCGCGGCAAGTGGGAGCCGCCAGCGGCCCAGCCTCTCATCACCAAGGCCGAAAGCCGGT
>CM071862.1:27034623-27070107 GCA_036759665.1 Gynandropsis gynandra | reverse complement strand
AATAATTGAGTTCTTAAACGATAAAATTGTTTATCGTTAGGCTTTTCCTTCATCGTAGATGTTTTGAATAAATTCTCGTTTACATGGTACGGCCTGACTACCAGGAGGCATGTAGTTCGAGAATTTGATTCATGCGTCTATGACATCAGATGTCTAGTGGGAGGAATCAATTAGTTTTTATAAATCCCTGGACGACCCGGGGGACATAAACTTAATTGATATCCGACCATGAGCTGAAGGATGAACTCGACTATATCGATAGGAACGACCTGATTACCAGGTGACTATGTGATATAGTCATATTAAAATTAAGAATTTTAATTAATAATTGAGTTCCTAAACGATAAATTGTTTATCGTTAGACTTTTCCCTCATCGTAGGTGTTTTTAAATAGGTTCTCGTTTACATGGTACGGCCTGACTACCAGGAGGCATGTAGTTGAAGAATTCGATTCATACATCTATGACATCAGATGTCTAGTGGGAGGGTTCAATTAGTTTTTGTAAGTGTCTGGACTACCCGGGGGACATAAACTTAATTGATATCTAACCATGAGCTGAAGGATGAACTCAACTATATCAATAGGAACGACCTGACTACCAGGTGACTATGTGATATAGAGACATATTAAAATCAACCTGTTTAATATGCTTAAGAAACGACCTGACTACCAGGGGGCTTAATGCATGATTAGTTCAGGAAATATTACTGAAAGAAATACGATTTCTGAATACTATTGTAGTATTAGTCAGTAAAATAATCATTTAGATGAAAGTCCATATCTATTTGATTAAATAAGTGTTCTACTAAATGCTGTAATTTTTCCTTACAGATTTTCCGAAAATGTCTTCAATTTCCCTACGTGACATTCTCGATGTCCACAAACTTGTTGGGGAAAATTTCGATGATTGGTACCGCAACCTTAAGATCGTCCTCAAGTAGGAGAAAATTCTCGATTCGATCGAGAACCCTATCAAGGAACCTGCTGACAACGATGTGGATGGCTTGATTGCTTGGGCAGAGCAAAAGGATGACCTTGACACTGCCAAGTGTATCATCCTAGCCTCAATGAGTTCAGAACTCCAGCGCGAGCATGAGGATATGGATCCTGCTGCTATCATTGAGCATCTTAAGAAGATGTACGGTGTACAGTGCCGAACGGCAAGATATCAGTTGTTCAAGGCTCTGTTCAAGTCCAGATTGTCTGTGAACACTCCGGTGGGGCCCCATGTTCGTAAGATGATCAGTCTTATTGAACAGCTTGTGAAGCTGGGGTGCACACTGGGCAAAGAGTTATCTCAAGATCTGATCTTGCAGTCATTGCCTGAGACATTCTCTCCATTCATTGTTAACTTTAACATGAACAAGATAAACATGGATCTGCATGAGATGTTGAATCACCTGATTGACTATGAGAGTCAGTTAGTGTCTAAGATGTCTAAGGGACATAGTGCCGTGATGATGGTCGGCTCTTCTTCCAAGAAGGGCAAGGGCAACAAAAGGCCCAAGAAGAAGCTCCATGGGCCAAGGGTGGTGTGACCATATCCAAGGCCAAAAGGGGCAAATCTGACCAAGCTGACGCTGAGTGTTTCTTCTGTAAGAAGAAGAGGCATTGGAAGAGGAACTGCAAAGAATACCTGCAGTCTCTGAAGGGCAAGAAGCCATGTAAGATTCTCATGGAAAATGTTTCCATGATTTCCTTAACTACTATTGATTCATCTAGATGGGTATTGGATACCACCGGTAGCAGTTTTAACATCTGCAATATGTTGCAGGGGCTGAGGATCGGTAGGAGGTTCACGAAGGGAGAGTTCAGTCTGAAGGTTGGAAATGGCGCAAGTGTTGCTGCTCTAGCCGTATGATCAATTTCCCTTGTAATGCCTATGGGCAAGACCGTGTTGTTAGACGACTGTTATTATGTTTCTAAATTTGTTTCGAACATAATTTCTATTTCTATGCTTGATAGACGTGGATTTCGAACAGTTTTTAGTAATAACATTTGCTCTATTTATCATGGTGATGAATTTTGTGTGAATGGTTATTTGTAACAAGGGATGTATATCTTACCTGATGTTAATGTAGAACAAATTAACATGCATGTTTCGTGCCTTAAGAGAAAAGTAGATGATCGTCAAAGATAGACGTATCTTTGTCATTGTAGACTTGGTCATATCGGTGAGAAGAGGATAAACATGTTGCATAAAGATGGTCTTTTGGGCCATTTCGATTATGAATCTTATGCAACTTGTGAGTCCTGTCTCACTGGTAAGATGACCAAATCTCCGTTTAGTGGAACCGAAGAGAGAGCGACAGAACTCCTAGGACTGATACATACTGATGTATGTGGACCTATGAGGGTTCAAGCCAGGGGTGGATATTCGTACTTCATCAATTTCACTGATGATATGTCGAGATATGGATTTGTGTTCTTGATGAAACACAAATCCGAATCTTTTGAAATATTCAAGAGATTCCGCAGTGAAGTGGAGAAACAAACCGGAAAGAGTATCAAGGTGTTGAGATCTGACCGGGGCGGTGAATATCTTAGTCATGAATTTTTCGATTATCTAAGGCAAAATGGGATTTTGTCTCAGTGGACTTCTCCCGGAACACCACAACATAATGGTGTATCCGAACGGAGAAATCGAACCTTATTAGATATGGTGAGATCCATGATGGGGTTCACTGATCTTTCAATGAACTTATGGGGCTATGCTTTAGAAACAGCTGCCTATCGGCTAAACATAGTTCGCACCAAAGCAGTCTCGAAGACACCATGAGATAGGAAAGGACGTAAGCCAAACCTGAGACACATCAAGGTTTGGGGATGTTCGGCCTTCGTTAAGAGACTTCAGCCAGACAAGCTTGATGCTAAGTTTGACAGATGTAGGTTCATAGGTTATCCCAAGGAAACTATGGGTTATTATTTCTACCACCGTCTGAACACAAAGTGTTTGTGGCCAGAACGGCAACCTTTCTTTAAAGGGAATTCCTTGATGAAGGAATTCATAGTGGGGAAGTAGTTCTTGACGAGATTCAAGAACCCGATAAGCCAACACAAGCTCATGGACATGAGATGTCAAATGAGCGTTCTTGGCTGAGTGATATAGTGTTAGGCTCCGGCGCTTCATCTTCAAATGTTGAAGTGACAGTGCCCGTTCAAGAACAAGTTCAGGAACAAGCCCAACAAGATATCCCAGTGCAGGTTGAACCTGCTACACAGGCTTCCTTGAGAAGGTCAACACGTTCTCGACGTGCACCTGACAGACTTAATCTGATGGTGCAAGAGGATGTGGTCGGTCATATAGATGACGACCCTTTGACTTTCCAAGAGGCTATACAAGGTCCTGATTCTGAGAAATGGTGGAAAGCCATGGAATCCGAGATGGAATCTATGAAGATCAACAAAGTATGGACTTTGGTTGATTCTTCACAGGCTTCCAGACCGATAGGTTGTAAATGGGTTTACAAAAGGAAGATTGGAGCGGACGGGCAGGTAGAGACCTATAAAGCTCGTCTAGTTGCCAAGGGGTATAGTCAACGAGAAGGGATTGACTATGAAGAAACGTTCTCCCCTGTGGCAATGCTCAAATCTATTCGGATTCAGCTTGCGATAGCGGCATTCCATGACTATGAGATTTGGCAGATGGACGTGAAAACAACTTTCCTTAACAGAGAGCTCCAGGAAGAAGTCTTCATGAATCAACCTGAGGGTTTCACGTCGCCAACTCAAAGTCCTATGGTATGCAAGCTTCATAGGTCCATTTATGGACTCAAGCAAGCTTCTCGAACCTGCAACATTCGCTTTAACAAGGCAGTTGAAGAGTTCAACTTTGTTAGATGCGAAGAAGAGCCTTGTGTGTACAAGAAGTTTAGTGGGAGCGCGGTTGTCTTCCTTGTGCTTTATGTGGATGACATATTGCTCATAGGGAATGACATTCCGGCGTTGCAAGAGACGAAGTTTTGGTTATCCGAACAGTTCTCCATGAAATATTTTGGAGAAGCAACCTATATTCTGGGAATAAAGATCTATAGAGATAGATCAAGGAGGTTGCTTGGACTATCACAGTCCCAGTACATTGATACCATCGTGAAGAGGTATAACATGGAAAATTCCAAGAGAGGCTATCTACCGATAGGCACTGGAATTACTCTCTCCAAAGAGGATTCTCCTCAGATACAAGAAGAGAGAGAACGCATGAGTAGGATCCCATATGCTAGCGCAGTGGGAGCCATCATGTATTCCATGACATGTACGAGGCCTGATGTAGCCTTCACGCTAAGTGTAGCGACTCGGTATCAGGCAGATCCCGGTGAGGAACATTGGAAATTGGTGAAAACCATTCTCAAGTACTTGAGAAGGACTAGAGACCAATTCCTCGTTTATGGAAATTCTAACTTGGAGTTAGAAGGGTTCACGGATGCCAGCTTTATGTCTGATAAGGACGATAACAGATCGACATCGGGGTATGTCTTTTGTCTCTATGGGGGTGCAGTGTGTTGGAAAAGTTCCAAACAAACTATTGTAGATGATTCGGTTATTGAAGCGGAATACATAGCGGCTTGCGAAGCTGCTAAGGAAGCAGTCTGGATGAGAAAGTTCATAACTGAACTTGGTGTGGTGCCTTCGATAAAGGAACCAGTTCCTTTATTATGTGATAATACTGGGGCAATAGCCCAGGCGAATGAACCAATATCTCATAAAAGATCAAAGCATGTTCTGCGGAAATACCATCTAATAAGAGAAATCGTTGAGCGTGGGGACGTTCAAATCTAGAAGGTAGAAGAAAAAGAGAATGCAGCAGATCCACTCACAAAGGCGCTTGGTTCAAATGAGTTTGACAAGCACAAGTTGAAGATTGGATTGAAAGACATGGCATGTTGGAATTAGTTCTAGGAATAGTACAACTGTTGTAACTATTTGAGAGCTATTTTATGTCTTGTATTTTGAACACTTATAAATAAATAAAATGGCATTATTTTATCATTTTGATGATATTTGTAAATACATATGTGTATATGTTTTCATAGCTAGTATGATAGAGTCCATGATTAAGTTTAGAAACTTGTAATCATGATAGAGATCATGATAAAGAGAGTCAAGTTTTGGTAAAAACTTAATCTAAATCGTTCTTGATCATAGGATAACTAATTGGACGGTAGTAATCCGGATAGATCAACATGGATGTGATGGTTTCTATTTGATAGAAATTAGTAGATCTCTTTTACTAAATCACATGTATGGATGATGCACATAGAGATTGATCATTGAACTGACCCTAAGGGAGAATTCCTAATGGTTACATTACCATTGAACTGTCAATAGGAATTTCTCTGGAAGGATAGGAATATTATAATTTCCTTAGACCTGAGATCAACATGGTAACTGACAAGTTATCTACCATTCTTTGATTCTGGACACCTTATGTCTTGGGATTTAAGTTGAAAGGATATTGAGAATGATTAGATGCTTTGTGCAGTTAGTGATTGATCAAGATGGAATCTGCCAACTCTAGGTAAAGAGTTTGAGCTCTATGTTCTAAGCAACATAATGACTGAAAAAGACCTTGGCCAGGGTATTTGAATGAGAAGAAAAGAGTTTCTTGCGATCATTCACCAGTCAGTTATGTTAGGCATGAAACATAGTTGATAATCTATTAGGACTTCACAGTTAGACCATGTCCTAGGATTATCCGAAGCTGAAAAGACGGAAGGAAATAATAATATTGTCCTTCTACCATGGTTCTACAGAGTAAGGATGTTACTTCACACTATCTGGACGTTGAGGAGTGTTGCTAGACGCCAACCTCGATTAGTTAATTAGTGAGACTAATTGACTACCAGCTTAGTGATGAACCTACGAGGTCACACGCATACGAGTGTCTCGGTATCTGCATGTGATTGTTAGACAATCAGTGTGGAATGCAGTTATATTCATCCGCTAGCACCGAAGAATATAATTGTATTTGTTTTTTCTTTTGGGTTAGTACATAAGATGTACAGGCAAATATGTGTATGGAGATACATGTATTTCGACTATTTGAAATATTACGTAAAGGCAAGTGGGAGATTGAAAGTAATATGCTTATTATGTAATATTTGAAAAAACGAGTTTCGTTAGAACACAATTCTAAACCTAGAAACCCTAACCGTCAGAAAAGAAAAACCCGAAGAACGAAAAACAGTTTTCGTTCTTCCGATTTCCACATCAAAGCAATCTCGATCTCGGCGTGAATACGCATAGAGGGCTTTCATCATCAAGCCTCGCATCCGACAGTAAGACGGTCAACGACAGGTATTACGAAATCGTTTCTATATCGTGTTCGTCGTTGAAAATCCCGAAAAACCAATCGCTAAACATGACTAGATCTATAATCGGGTTGATAAAAACACGTTTCCGCAATTGAAATCAACCCTACATCTACAATACGCTTAAAGCGCGGACGGTCACTTGGTTCTAAAGATAAAAATCCTCGAAAGAGAAAGAAGTTTGATAATAATGATGATTCTCAAATCATAGAGAACATTAAAAAAAAGAAACAAATGAGGAAGATGATCTTCAAAATGAAAATCATGAAAATAATCATGAACATACAGAGAACAATGAAATTTCCATCAATTATATCTATGATGAAAAGATTATAAGAAGAGATGAAATAAATGACAATGATGGAATGTTCTCTTTCTCTGTATCCAAAGAAATTGAAAATGATAATGAAGATCTAGAACCAATCTCAGTGTTAGAATGTCAAAAGAGACATGATTGGATCAAATGGAAAGAAGCTATGCAAATAGAATTAGACTCATTAAATAAAAGAAAAGTATTTGGACCCATCGTTCAAACTCCAAATGGTGTCAAATCGGTTGGATGCAAATGGGTTTTTGTAAGAAAAAGAAATGAAAATAATAAGGTCACGGGATATAAGGCACGCCTTGTCGCACAAGGATTTTCCCAGAGACCTGGAATTGATTATGAGGAAAGATATTCCCCTGTTATGGATGCAATCACATTTAGATATTTGATGAGTTTAATAGCATCCAACAACTTAGATATGTACCTTATGGATGTGGTTGCGGCATATCTATATGGATCTTTGGATAATGATATATACATGAAAATCCCTGAACGATAAAAATGCCTAAAACATCAAACTCAAAACCTAAAGAAATGTGTGTAATCAAATTGCAACGATCTTTATACGGATTGAAACAATCTAGACGTATGTGGTATAATCGTCTAAGTGAATATCTATTAAAAAAGGGATTTGTGAATAACCATATTTGTCATTGTGTATTTATTCAGAAAACAACAAGTGGATTTCTGATTATAGCTGTTCACGTTGATGATCAGAATATAATTGGGACCTCAAAAGAGATTGAAAATGCTCGGAATTATCTGAAAAAGGAATTTGAAATGAAAGACCTTGGACAAACAAAGTTTTGTCTTGGTTTACAAATAGAGCATCTAAAGACTGGTATATTTGTACATCAATCGAATTATACAAAGAGAGTATTAAAACGCTTTAACATGGATAAAGCAAATCCATTAAGCACTCCAATGGTATGTAGATCTTTAAATGTTGAAAAAGATCTATTTCGTCCTCCTGAAGAAAATGAAGATATACGTGGACCAGAAATACCATATATGAGTGCAATAGGGGCTCTCTTGTATCTAGCAAATTGCACTCGTCCTGATATATCATTTGCTACTAATCTCTTGTCACGATATAGCTCATCCCCTACACGTCGTCATTGGACAGGGATTAAACATATCTTTCGACATTTACAAGGAACGATTGATTTAGTATTATTTTATCCTAGAGATTCCAAACGTGAGTTAATCGATTTTGTAGATGCAAGTTACTTAATCAGATCCTCATAAAGCTAGATCACAAATATGATATGTTTTCACAATTGGAGGGACAATTCACAGAAACAAGCACTAGTTGCAACATCTTCAAATCATGTTGAAGTCATAGCACTTCATGAAGCGAGTAGAGAATGTGTGTGGCTCAGAGCTTTAACTCGACACATATAAGAGATATGCGGATTATCAACTAATATCAACCCAACAATACTATATGAAGATAATGTCGCTTGCGTTGCTCAAACAAATAGAGGATATATCAAAAGTGACAGAACAAAACATATACCTCCAAAATTTTTCACGTATACACAAGAGCTCGAGAAGAAGAAAGAAGTTGATGTTCAATACATCCGATCATGCGAAAATGTAACCGATTTATTCACAAAAGCGCTCCCTACTTCAACATTGAGAAAACACGTTCGAAATATCGGGATGTGTCACCTCCGAAGCTTATGATTAAATAAAGGGTTGACAGATCGAGGAGGAGTTTTTATGACTGTACTCTTTTTCCCTCATTATGGTTTCTTATTTCAAAAGGTTTTTCCGTGATAAAATTTTTAACGAGGCAAACAATAGACATTTAATGATGAGTGTTAAATTGTAAATGTTAAATGGGCCATAATCCATATATTTTTTCATTATTAAAAATTAAAGAATTTTGCCTATAAATAGACAATTCTTTAGGTTTGTAAGGGATGTACAACAAAAATCACAAAATCCTCTTTTCTTACTCTCTCCCACCATTACCTTTCACTCTCTCTCCTTTTCCCTTTTCATTCTCTCTCCATTCTCTCTCTTTTCTCGGTTTCTCTCTCCTCTCCTCTCTTCACGTTAATTTCTCTTCTTCCCTTCCTTTTATTATATATATTATTATAATACATATATATATTATACATACATATATATTTTAATTAACTTTTACCATATATATACATGTTATTATATCAATATATACATAATATATAATATATGCATAAATATATTTATATATTATAATATTATATATATTTTTTATTATTATATACGTTTTACTAATATTATATATAATATATATTTTATACTTTTAATATATTTAGATATATATATCAATAAATAATTGTTTTTTAACACGTTGAATAATTAATTTTTAATATGTTTTAGATTATTTACTCTTCTTTGCGTCGTTTACTGTTGTTGTTTTAAAAAACAACAAATGATGCAGGTTCTATTCCCATCCGTACAACCAGATGGGGCCTCTCTTTGTTTCTTTGGATCCATATTGACCCTTTCATTATTGTTTCATTTCTAGCTTTATATAAAATTTAGAATTATTTTTACCATTCGATGTAGATTGAATGTGATATACCACCGATCAGGGCCGACTGAGGCCCTGTTCCACAGGAGCCCTGGAACAAGACCTCATTCAATTGAGGGCCTGTACAAAGACAATATATATATATATATAGAGAGGCGTGCCACAGAGCGGAGCATGGTATTCAGAGCAAAGTCCACGTGTAAACCAGTGGCTGAACAAGTTCTAATGCCTCCTTATCCACACATACATATATATATATATCCCTATTCCCTATATAAATGTATATATATAATTGTATCCACGTCAAATCAATACACGCGCTCATAGTCGCATACACAAATGTGTGTGTAGACATGCCATATTTGTCCTCTTTATTATTACTAGGTGATAACCCGCGTTACGCGCGGTTTTTTGATCATTAAAATACAGTTTGTATAAAATTTATTAAATCGAACATTAGTATCATAGTTGATATGCACATGAAAAAATATGAAAACAGAAAATAAAAGATTAAATGTATGAATTTCATGTATAGATTTATGAGTTGTAGTGAGAGCTAATAGCAAATTTTTCTGCAATGCACGTAAAAGTATTGACTACAAAATGACGGAAAAAAATTGCATGATATAAGCCGTAGCGTTCTGAGGATGATTCTCCTTATCTGTACCTACATAGCATAAATATTGAGGTTTAAATTTAATCAATAACACGGTTTTAGAAGTTGTTGATTCGGACAATATTTGGATATTTTGAAAACGCACCTATGTTTGAATTTTCTTATTGGTTTTAGCATGGGATCTATGTAGATGCGGATCGAGCAAGACGGGCGGAGGGTCAAAACATATATTCAATATATTTAAAAAGATACGTAAAAAACATATAGAAAATACATATAAAAAATAAATGGTAGCTAGTGTATTTACATAACCTACATAAAACGATCTTCATACCTTAAATGAAACCAAAAAGTAAAGTACAGGCTAAAGATTGATTACATCTAACAAAACATCCCATATGGTATATTGCACGAAGGATAAGAAAGAATCAGATTCACATATTGAACTACGATAACATTTTGCAGCCCAAAGACCCTAACTTTGTCTGTATATTTCAACTGCAAATAAAATAATGAACAATGATAAGTATGAGAAAGCAAATAACATTCTCAAAATGTAAGAACAAAGAAAGCGCTTTAAGAAACGTAAGCTCAAGGATCACAGCAATACATACATCAAATAAGGTAAGGGCAGTGACCCCTATGCACATTACTGAACCAAGACTGCAAAACATTGACACTGAAAATACAGCTATTCAGGACCAATTCTTTTGATGGAAGAGGGAAAAAATGAACTTTTTATGCTATTCTTTGAAATGAATAATATTATGTAATGGCTAAGAGGGCCAACCTTACCCAAAGAAGTTTAAAACTTCAAGGATCTGAGCTTCAACGGGAAAAGACAGATCTTAAAAACAAACTAAAGCAGCTCCGCACTGAAAAAATGCTTGTGGAAAAGGTGGAACAGAAGCAGTGTAAGCATTTTTTCACACCTAGATATGAGGTTGAATTGCTAAATAGTTAAGGTCAATCAATTCACAAACCTCACGTCCTGGGGACTAATATGGTATATGGAGAAATTATGATGCATCATGGATTCTGCTTGAGGACATGGAAATAATCCTTCGGAACATGATGTATCTGATAAATTTTAAATTAGAATCTAAACTCAAATTACCAAATTCATAACCATGCATAGTTTCCATGCTGAGAGTCTAAGGCGACATCTGGATATGTGATCAAGGTTGGCTTCTCTCGCATCTCCATAGACAAAAACTGGAACAAAACCATGGTTGTTCACATGATGCTCCTGAGAAAGTCAACAGAAAACATGAATAAAGCGACATAGTTACAGAAAGGAATCAACAGGAAACAGTTCTTCCTGGATCAAGCAGGAGAAGGAAGAGCGAGCCAATTTATTCACATGCGAGGATACAGTGATCTCTGGGAAACGGCGTTACCGTTCATCTTATTCTGCTTGAAGCATGGGCATTATTGCGCAACTGGCAGCATTTTTCTCCTCCCTGAGCATCCTACATTTCGTCAATTTTATTATAATTAGCTCGTGAGACTTTCAGCTTCTGGAAATTCAGTTTCTTTGTTCACCATAACGACAATAGTCACTCCGGTCAAACTCAACTTATCTCAAATAGAATGTTTTTTTACAATCGGACCCCGACTAAGACGCTGAATTTTCTATCAAACGATGATAGCATATGAAGAACTTTGGAATAAAACGGCGACTGGTCATCTTCAAATATGAGAGTGTGACATTTTAAATTTCTAAAGCCATCGGCTAGATTATGGAATAAACATAACAGAGAAAGGGACAGTGTTATTCGAGCATGTTTGTTTGTCTATGTCGGAAAGTTTCATTTAAGATAAAAAAGAGGGAGTAGAAACAACATTACCATGCTCGAATGCTTCCTTTACTTTTGGATTTTCCAAAGTAAAGGAACCAACCTGTAAGATATTTGGTCCACTGACTTACCAAATGCGCCTTTTACCGCCCCCTAAAACATCACTTCAAGTTCGTTTAGAATCTCGTTAGACCTATTTCCCGCGCTGAAATGTTATCTCAAAGCACCATATTAGCACACAGAATATGATCCAAGTCTGAACATTAGTTTTTGAAGATCGAATAGTGCGCTAAACGCCGTATTGAATGCAAAGTGAAAGAGTCTTCTCTTGAATCAAACTGTTGTATGTTTTGAACTGGAGGGCCTGTGGATTGTGCAGGAAAAAAAACTGAAGAAAAAGTGAATAATTTTCAGAATAGCTTAATTATTATAACTTAGTAGACAAATATATAGCCTCCAGTGCTTGGATACGAATTGCAGTATCGATAATTGGTTCCGTTCTTCGAGTCAGAATCTCGTATCACAAATTCGAGATCATCGATCAAGGTTTGCGGTTGTAGAATCTCTTTTCCCTGTTCCACATACCTTCATCCAAAATAAAAAAAAACAGCAAGGAGACTGGAAAAAGCAATCCATTGTGGTCATAATAATCATGAAAAGAGAAGCAAAGCCTGGACAAAACTAAATTCGAATTCACCACAGTAAATAAGAGGATACATGCGCGGTGCGAGATGTAATCGGTGAGGAATGTTTCTAAATAAACCCATGAATGAACACAAAGCCCCCAAAATCCACCACTAGTCAGAAATCCTAATATCAAAACGTCGAAGATCCAACCAAATTCCACGTAATCGGATATGAAGTGATTCGGAATCTAGGAGACGGGAAAAAAAAGACCTGACTGAAGCGTTGACATTCCATCCCAATCGATGGACCTCGAAGCATTGAACACAACACCAACGATTTGCTTCCCCGCTCCAGTCATTATGCGGTGAATTTCCAGTCTCGTGAACTCTGTCTAGTGCAGGCATAAACCGTGTGGCCAAATTCAAAGGGAGAAACACACATAAATAAATTCTCATTTTCATGAACAATGAAACCAATCCTGAAAAAACCAAAGATGACAATACATCCAATTTGTTGAACATACATGCGGCTGAATGTTTCCTGACTGACATCGGAATAAATAGGTCAATCAATTTAACGACAGCAAACTGAGTAGTTGCTAAGCAATGGAGCATTCAGCTCCCACAAAATCAGTAGTCGAAATTCAGTTCTGAACTTCTCCCAAATGGCACTCCTAAACTAAAAGGAAAGGTAAGCAACATACTTTGTAGAACGACGATTATATTCTGTCGCTGCAAGGGTTGTGTAGCAACTCACCTTGAATACGACAACGAAGAGAGGGAGGGGGAAGAGGGGCTTCGAAAAGGATGACGACGAAGAAATGGGGCGATGCAAGCCATTGCTTACCGTAGCCCCTTCCTTGGACACGAATTGCATGATCGGATACGGGGTTGGCACATCCCTAAATGGAGCGTTGGGAAAAAAATGTGAAATAATAATATAGAATAATATGTTGGATACTACCACACCATGATCAGAAAGAGAAATATAGACAAATAAATATTGAACTAAGATGAACATGCACAGATATTTAGAATAAGCAACAACATAACTAAAAATAAGAAGCCAATGACCCAACCATATATGTACATTACCTATTAAATATGAAGATGCGACTTTTTTGCCTACAATTCTTGAAACTGGCACAATATTTCCAATTCAAACTAACTATCAACATTTACGAATTTTTAGAATTAGAACCAAGTCCTCTAAGAGCACAATGATCGAGAAAATAAATATTGACATTTTCTAAACCAACAAAAATATCTCAAAATGGATTTAACGGGCAAACAAATTCTTTAAAAATAGATAAGAAAGAAATTGCAAAAATATCTTTAAAAATAGATATTACCCGGCGAACCAATGCAACAGAAACTTCAATTTTAAAATGAATCATCAAAAGTCAACAAATCAGAAGAATTCGACCCGAATCAAAAGGCATCTGCAAGTTCTCCCAACCTATACCTTATAGTGCAAGATGTCCAGCGAGATTTTCCATATGCATCGCAACCTTCGGGACCATTTTCCGTCATTTTCCCCACAAATCCTGCACCAAATCAATCCCAGCAGATTAACAAACGAATCTGAAAACCAAATATGAAGAGATGAACATAGATACCATTGCTTGGCTAATCCGTATGTCGGCATTCTTGTGCATTGCAGCTCGAGGGAACGACGATGGGGAGTTTTGTGTGCATCGCAGGGCACTCGCCCTTGACGGCAGACGCCTCCTTGATTGGAGCCATTGATCTGAATAAAGATGGAGCATGAAAACAGAAAGTATCAAAGCATAAAACAAAAACAACGCACCAGGGCAGTGGCGAACGAACCGAAGGATCCAGTTTTTGCTTGAAGCGGTTGGGTGCTGCACCCTAGATGGCGAGAGAATCTTTTACATTGCGTCTCCCTTTCTTTCTCGATTTCTCAGCCAACTCCGAGGAAGAAACGCGGCCGGTGGATCCAGCTTCTGGCGAACGAACCAAATGAGCCAGTTCTTGACCGAAGCAGTTGAGTGACGCACCCTAGATGGCGAGAGAAGCTTTTCCATTGCGTTTCCCTTTCTCTCTTGATTCCTCACCCAACTCCTAGGAAGAAACTGACGCGCTAATAGTCTTTGAAGAGACATTCGAAGGTACTTTAGTCATCGGTATGCTCCTTATCCTTTTCAGATTCTACAAATCACTACTTTTCCGCCTCCAAGTAGCAAGCATATCATCAGTTCCCATTAATGCATTAAAACATTCAACGTTCTCGCCTCTCATTAATGTTTCTCATTTGTCATACTGTAATGTAATGACTTACCCGATTCTGTATGCATCAATTGTTCATCTCTTCGTGATGAGGCAAATGAAAAACGCCCATCACTGAGCTTTTCTACACCAATTTCTTCTCATTTGTCGATATCTTTTTCATTCTCTTCGCTTAACACATGTGTCCTCTTCTTCTTCTTCGCTTCATGAAAATAATGTTATGGATGCAAGATACTACTCCAGGTTGCTGTAACCCAGATTTTAATATAATACCCCAAATAAGATTTACCTTATGACCTTTGACAAACAGAATTTTTTGGCATCCGTCGGCCAAGAACCACATCCATTGGGACTAACGAAGTAGATGAAGAGAATACATTGGTGAATGGACGGCGAGGTAACAATGACGAATCGAATCGGTCTGTTCTTCTTCAGTCGCTCCTTTTACTTTCCACCATCGATTACCACCCAATGGAGAGGCGGCGATGATGAATCGCTCGTTCTCCTTTATGCTCCATCGGTGATGAAGACTTGGAATCGTAACTTGCATCTCGTTTTGACGGGGTCATGACTCCGACTTGTGGATGAATCCTTTGAAACGTTCCCCCAAATTTGATTGTTCATCTTTTTTCAACCAAGTTGGAATCGGAGGGAACAGGAGATTAGGCTTGCGGTGGGAAGCGGAGGAGAAGACCGTCGCCATTGATTTTACACATGGCTCACCCTCGATTCGTCAATCCAACGAAAGGGAATAGGAATAAGGATAATAAAGATCATAGGGTAACGGCAGAAGAGGGGAGGAGGGTGGGCTAACCGTAGGAGGTGGAGGAGAAAGCCTTTACCTTCAGGTTTACAGCTTCGCGTGCCTGCGAGATTAGGATTGCGGTGGGAAGCGGAGGAGAAGGTCGGCACCATCTGTTGTTGACTGACATTCGGTATGGGCAAAATCCAAGCGGAAGCGGAAGGGGCTGGAGGCAGGTGCAAAGCGACCTAAGTCCATGGTTGCGCTTCCTACCTCTCCAGCAGCAGGTGCGCCGAAACTGCCGGTCCCTCCATCAGCGCACGCGCGGCCATAGCTCTCTTCTCCGCAAGCGGGGACACAAACAGACGGTTGATGGGGTTGCAGTTAAAACGAACAGGTTGAAGGAGACCAAAAATGCTTAAATGGGGTGAAGAGGAAGAGGCGGGTGGAGTGAATGTGGGCAAATGAGAAAGCAAAGAAAAAAGGGGGGTTTTTTCCTCCCTAGCTGATGTGGCAGCATGAGAAGGGAGGAAAAAACCTCCCTTTTCACTTTTTCAATTCTTTTTATTTTTATTTTCACAAAATCTATTTACTTAACAATACATGCATTTTGAGCGAAGACAATACAAAATTACAAAATTATAAATTATTATCGTATTTTATATCATTATATGAATTATAATTATTCTATATAAAATTAACTGGAATTACTTGTTCCTAAACTAAAATTAAAAATTTATTGAAATAGGAAAGTTGAATAATAATTAATAGAATATTTCGTTTATAGAAATAGAAAATTTAGACGTGAAAAGTTTGATCGAATATTTTGTTTTAAAACATGCAAATAGAATAGCTCTTTTCAAATAAATGTTATAAATATGTATTCCATGTAAATGAAATTTTTTAGCATCGAATATTTCATTTCAAAAAAGTCTATTTTAATTTTATTGTACATGGTCTCTTCTCTAACTGAACCGACCCTACTACTAATAATTGAATTAATTGATTTCTTTTTTCAATAATCTTAATAGATCTTCCAATTAATTCCATTTGTTATATATCATTATGTATATAGAGTTTTGTGATATTATTTTTTATTTTTAAAAGAATATATTATATATATCTTATATATTTTTCAAAATTGAATTTAAAATATATTGTCATGGTTTGCACTGATGGAAAAAAAATCTGTATTATTTCTTTATATTTATTTGAAATTTTATCTATTATTTTATAATACTATGTCAATTATGATGTTATTTAAAAATAATATATGCACGATTTGAATTTAATTCACTAAAATAAATTTGTTAAATGTATAACTTTAACAATAATTTTAAAAGATTGTATAATATTCTAAAAATAATATCTTCGTTTATTTATTATTGTAAAATTATATCATTTTTACAATAATTTAAAAAATTTATTATCCAAATTTTCCGAAAATAAATAAATCAGTCACCGTTTTTTATTATTCTCATTTGCGATTATCTACAAACAGAGTTGGATCCCACATGTTCCCGTCACGTGCGTAGGCTTCACTCTTCACATGCGATGGATACCACCAAGTCTTCAAAACCTGTACATATATATATATATATATATATTATAAATAAAAAGATATTTCCATGTTTCTCGCTTGGAAGATAAACTAATTTATGACTAAAGATAAACTAATTTATGACACTGTAAAGTTTATAATGATTTTGAAACTCATTCACTATTTTTTTCCTCCACTCGTTTTCTAGGAACGGTTCACTGATATGTACAGGTTTTGAAGATTGGTGGTATCCATATTACATGTTAATTTAGTTGGTATTCTATTCTTGTACCACTCTTTCACTATATGTTTGAATTACGAGATTCTCTTCTACTTGGTATGGTACTAGAGTCAACTTTCGGTCACCACATTTATAAATGATTGACGTTGTTTTTCGGTCAGTATCTTGTCATATTTCTTTTCTTTTCTATCCTCTGTACTCGGTTATCATGAGTAACAACAGTGTTACTAGTAGTCATCCAGTTAGGGAAACCAGCGTAGGGTTTTTAAACAGCGAAAGAGAGATTACATCCGCCAATCATGTTATTCCCGCAAATTCTCCATATTATTTGCATCCTTAGGAGGGACTTAGAATTTTTCTTACCTCGGTTTAGCTCTGTGGCGATATTAACTATGAAGAATGGGCAAAGCACATTCGACAAACCTTCTGCACGAAGAGGAATCTTGAATTTCTCGATAGCACCATACAAAAGTCGTTGTCAACCTTATTAATTCGATGATGGTTGAATGGATATTCAACACCATTGAACCATATCTTCGCACGACCATAACTATCGTCAAAGAAGCAAAGACCTTGTGGGAAGATCTCCGGACACAATTCTCCATTGCAGTGTTATTCTAAGATGTATATCCATAGGTCTGATTCGTGCTTTAGACTAGAGTTCTGTGTATGTGAATTTATTACACTTAATTATCATAATTATAATTTTTGCTTCCATGGTTTAACACATGTTTTATTCTTTCAATTCTTGAATGGGTCCCATGAATTGATTGTCAAATGGTTTTATTCAGATGAAGACGTCATATTAAACTAGATCGCATGCATTAGATAGACATGAATAATCCTATCAAGAGGAAGGTTAATATCTTTAGGAATGAGGATATCGAGCAATAATGCATTTAACATGTAGGTCAATGCGTAATAATTTAGAGGTTAGATAGGAATCTAGACTGGGAGAGTAGGTAATTTATTAATAATGTGCGGTATGCAGGTCATTAGATGGAGACGTCAGTGATCTATATGCTAGAACATAATCCAGATGTTGTTCATAATGATATACCTAACTTTTTATTTTTCATGACCATAGTTTTTGTGAAATCATTAGTCTTAATCGCACTTATGTTCGACTCTAGTATTACATGGTCCATATTCTTGTGAAATATCTAGTCTAGGTATAAATATTAAAACTTCATTAGGATTATATCACACCAAGATAACATATCACTATCTTCGCCTTGCATCTCATGAGCTCGACTCGTTACATCTCTACGAAGGCCATGAAATCATCAATTCGTTGCATGAGCTCAAGGACTCGTGAATACCCATGGGCGTCTCGTTGTCCGAAGTCCCCATGATATGGAACTTCAGCGAGCATTAGTCGAATATACATCACAATATGGTTATTAAAGAGCCATAAATATTTTCAAATAATCAAATTTTGTTTCAATACATACATGTAGAGCTTGTTGAGCATGGCTTTTTTATCTCTTGTTTGAGCTCTGGCCTTGATTTGCCCCAAGCTCTTGCCACGATATTATAACACAACTGATTCGATGAATTTTTTTACATCGGTGTTGGAATTGCATTACAAAAGCTTGCCAACACGGGTTTGCGTTGGAAATTTTGTGGTTTTTTGTAGTTTGCATGGTAAAGACAACATTGTTAAAGGTGTGTGCTAAAAGAGTCACAGTCAAACTAAAGAAATTATGATGATTTTATTGCAACAATGATGATCAATTCATATGTTGAAATGTGTTAGATGTTCTTCTAGGAATTGTATAGCGAACACCATAAGAGACGTCATGGAGCAAGGAATTGGTCCGTCTAAACATGGATCAAGGAATGTCAATTCCCATTACAAATTTTCAAAAGGAATTCATTACAATTTTTTTGTTGAATGTCTGTTACAAATTTTCAAGGGGCATTCGTTGGATATATTTAGAGTTTCAATGCAATCGCCAATAGTAATACACCTATCGGGAATTCTCTAGCATTAACAGTTGTACTATAAACAAACTTTCAAATAATGTCATCCTCTTCAAATAAAAATAGATATTGGTCAAGAAAGGGAATGTATAGAAGAAAAGATACGGTAGCGGACTAGTTTACGCAAGAATTCTTACATGGGTTGAGTTTTATGTCGATGTAACCTTTTTGCAAGAATGAGAGACAATGTTATGTCCCTACTGCATATGCAAAAATATGAATTATCGAAGTCAAATTATTATTTGCAAACACCTTTATATGGTCGGTTTCGTGAAAATTCATCAAGTTTTGTTCTTGCACGGTGAAGATAATGGTGTTAGAGGTATAAGTGTGCAAGAATTACAAACAATAGAAATAAATAAGAGGGTCGTACATAAAAAATGACCAATACATATTTCAAAATGGTGTCAGAAATTGTTCCTTGAATTGTTGAGCAAATGCATGAATATATGTCAAACAATAGGCACATCGATTTTCAACCTATTGGATACAGCGAAACAACCTATATATGAAGCTTTTCGCGTATGTGAGTCTCATTATCTATATGATTAAGATTGATTGGTATAAACATAAATTGCAATGTGACAAAAAATTGCATGGATTTATTTTTTCAAACATGTGTGACTATTTAATGGAAAATAATGAAGCTTCATAAACATATTATAAAACAAATAATGTTTTAAAGGATCTCGGCATACCACCTCAGAAAATTGATATTTGTAAAAATAGTTTCATTTTTTTAGAGGAGACAAATGCCTTTTGGAATGTAAATTTTGCAATGCAAACAGATTTCGTCCGAAAAACCATCCTCATAGAAATATATGTCAGGTAAAACACTCGACGGGTGAAAAGCTAAAGCAACATCCATCAGATGGTAAGGTTTGGAAAGATTTTAATAAGATATTTCCTAAGTTAGTGTATGAAACTAGGAACATTTACTTTTTATGTGCACTGATGGTTATGGACTATCTGGAAATAAATATTCTCTATGGCTTAGGATTTGACTCCATATAATTTTCCTCGTGGACATGCATTTAGAAAAGAAAAGAAACTTTTTGAAAGAACGTGGTACGGAAAGAAAAGCACCATGTTTGCCAATAGATACACAAATCCTATACAAACAACTAAGCAAAATGGAAGATTTACAATAGTCGATTGAATGTCGAGGAAATTGTGGGCATCGAAAACTACAAGGCCATGGTGAATAGCATAACTGGTACAAACGAAATATTTTTGTGAATTTTCATATTGAAAATCACTCATATTGCGACATACATTATGGATATCAAAAAAGAATTTGATACCATCATCAACATTGTTTTGAATGTTATGAAGACAGAATGTGGAAGATCAAAATTGCATTAAGTGATAGAAAGGCACCAATCTTGATATTTAGATTATTTTTTCCTCCGAAGCATTATTGAGGTGGTTAAAATAAAATTTAATTTCCCGATGAATATGTGTCGAACATCGTCCGATGTGTGGATATCGTGGGTTCAAGGCTCAATGGCATGAAGATTCACAGTTGTCATGTTTTCATGTAGTGTCTCATCCCGAATGCGTTTGTTGAGCTATTACCAAGTATAAGGCATATTCTTCATACATAGTTTTTCAAAAATGTTAAAAAGAAATTACTTGGACTTATAAAAAATGTTATTCTTGAGGTATTATGCTTTTTAGAAAAGATATTTTTTTCTTTGGTTCTTCGATGTCATGGAACATTTTCCAATATATTTACAAGATGAGACAATATTCGATGGGCTGGTTCAATTCATATGGATGTATTCATCTGAAAGGTTTTTCGATCTAAAGAAAAATGCAAAAATTAAAGAAACAGTTGAAAGATCCATTGTTAAGTAATATTTGTTGGAGGATATCACGTATTTCAGCATATTTTAGTTCGATTCGCAAATTCTGAAGAAATAGAGAAGATAACAAGAAGATCATACATGTGATCTATATTAATATAATATTTAACTTAGTTCAATCCCATAGATTTTTTATGCCAATTGGATAACACTATAGGAGTATAATCACGCCTACACGTATATTTTGTTAAATCTTCAAGAGTTATTACCATTAAAAAGTCAAAATGATGATAATCTTAAAAATTATTATATATGTATATATATGTCATCATGTTAATAACCATTTGTTAAATTGCTTTTATGACATGATATTTTATGAAGAAGTAATGGACACACATCCCCGTTTAAACGCTGATGAAAAGTTCAAAATTATGTCTTGTGGTTAAGAGATTATGTAAATATATATCTATATATAATTAAGGCGTAGTTCTTTGCATAATATTTTATCATTAAGAATTTATTATTTTCTTAACAGTTCAATGTTACAATGAGAGACATCTGACATTGTTAAGGGATTTGGCTAACAGTCCTGCAATAATGTATTATGTTGGCCAATTATGTTTACTCATAGATAAATCTTTCACTCATACAAGTAAGCAAACCACAGAAGCACATAAAATTATAGTGTTTTCATGAATACTGAAACAGAGGATGATAACTTATATGACATTTTGCATCAAATTCTATTGGTCGAATATCCTAGTCTACTTGGATTTAAGATAATACTTTTCAAATTTGATCCAACCACGTCGTACACAAAAAAATCATTAGGGACGAATTGACATCAAATCGTCAAGACATTACGTTAATTATGATTCATTCATCATAATAGATCAAACAGATAATGTATATTACGTTAAATATCAAACAACATTGAAACATCGACCAGAATAGTAATAAAAATTAAACTGCGTGGTGTTTAAAAAATAAAAGAAAGTTCAGATCCATTGCGAACCAACAAACCTAAATCAATATGCTTAATTGAATTTCAAAATTGCAAAGTTTTTCTCATGAGGACCGACCTAGATGGTGTATACATCAGCGATAATGAAAAATTTGAACCAGAAGATGAACAAGGCGATGTATTTGACGAACCATCAAAGGAAGACTCAAGAATTGAAGATTCAATGAAAGAAGAGTTGTGAATTCCATAACGGATGTCCATTGTTCTGTGGAAAGACTTTCAGTCTTGCAATTTTTTCAACTTTTTAGCTATTCAGAGTATCAACGGGAATCTGTTGAAAGTTTCCTACGCATGCCAATTGCAATTTGTAATGGATGGTCAATGCTAATGTATGATTTAATGTTGTGATTGTTATCGATAATTCAACAAGCATTCATTATAATTTCTAATGAATGCATGTTGAAAAATTTTATAACTACGACAGTTTGCATCGTAATTACGATGATGATATGGTGGAACTCGATTATTTGAACGATTTTTTCGATGATCATCCAAATGCTCCGATGGAATACTTGGATATAATTATTTTCCTTATAATATAATTTTTTATTGAAGTAATTTTAATTAACTAATTTTTTAATTTATATCTGTAGGTTTAACTTGGATGATATGCAAAACAACCACATCATCCAAGCTTCCATATTAGATCGTTTGTACTATTTCTAGCAGGTGACACCAGAGATTGTTTATCGTCGATGGTGATATAGTTTCATCATAAATTTTTCATTTTTTATAACATTTGAATTAATTAAGTATAAAATTTTAAATATAAAAATTTTCCTTTTTTGTAGATATATTACTAATAGTGTAAGAGGCACAAGTCGTGCATGTACACTGTGTGGATGCGGGATATACAACTGCGTCTCAAATTGATGATGAACAATGCCAAGAGAAATTACCTCAACAAGAATGACATACTGACATTGGACACAGATGAGGTCTATCGCCAAGGAAGATGTCGATAAACACGAGTTTGTTGACCACAGGCTAAAAGAATAGTGAAGACTAAGATGTAGATGATCACTTAGCAATCACAAGTTGTCAGATCATCTCCAGTGAACTTAGTCCTTTACTAAAGTATAAGATATATTTACAAGTAAATTTAATTCCTTTGATCCTAAATTATAATTACAAAAAAAATTAGTTATACTAACAATGAATTGTTGTATACATGTAGTATGTACGGTGTGGATTCTCTACAAAAGGACATTGTAACAAATGTCACAACAATAACCCCCACGGTTCAGGAGACATACTCCCAAGAACAACGCATCGAGTAACCCGAACTGACGCTTCTTAATCGCTCCAATTCCATATTTCATGAATGTATACCACACTGGTTCAATTATCTTCAGTTTAGTTTCAGTTTTTCATATATATTCCAATTTAAGATAGAATTAGGTGTAATTTAAGCTAGATTTAGAAGTTTCAATATAAATTATCATATCTGGGTACGTAGATTTATGTGTATTTTGAATGTTTAGGTTGGTTAAAGGAGGTTAATACGGGTTAAGGGTATTTTAGATAGGTTAAAGGTGGTTTAGGCCTTTTTTGGTATTGTTTAAACCAAACTGATGGGTTAGTTTTGGTTTAGAAACGGTTTGAGTTTCTGTCTAGGTTAGTAAGCATTGAGTTGGTTGAGGGTTGGAATAGAATTGGAAAGTGGGTTGGTTTAGGGTTGGAATTGAGGTTAAAATTGGGTTGGTTTAGGTATGGTTTGGATTTTAGTAACTTTTTTTATCTTACAGGATGTGTGACGACCGTATGGACATGGTTGAGCAAGTTTGTTCTCTTTGCAGACTCAGAGTTCCGAAGGCACTTTAAACACATTGACTAGGTCCTCATAGTCGCGTGAGTCACCCTCAATCCTATCTATCCCGCTTCTCCCACCAAAAAATTTTGCAGCGACAATCAATGATGTTGTTTTCGCAATGTCGACGGTCTACCATGAATGATCTATTAATATCTCGGCAATTCCGAATGTAAAAAATTATTGAACTGTCTCGAACGCATGTCTACAAGTTGGTTACATATATATCTGCATGGTAAACTAACGTATTGGTAAATTTTATTATTATGGAATTTCATATTATTTTTTATTATAACATTTTTTTTCATGTAAATATTTTTTTAGGTTTGATATTGATGCAACAGTCAGGTCCAACATCATCCACTGCATCAAGATGAACTATTTTGGTCCATACACGGCCTATATATCTATTACACATGCCTTTAAAGATTATTGGTGGATTGCTTTCGTGGTGAATAAAAATTTTAAATTTATTGATTGAAATTTATTTATTTTTGTTTATGCTAATGTTTTAAATTATTTATTTCAACAAGAATGTTATTAGGAACCTTAATACCATAATATCGTATATAATCAGTGGAAAGAAGCTAGAAAGAGAATTGGCTTGCCGATCCATCGTCTCACAAATGTCGTCCAAATTTCATTCATATGGAGATTTTGGACGCGCTTGTCAAGCATTGGTCGATTCCAGATTTTCTCAAGTGGAGCGAAAAGCAAAGAGAAACTGAAAGACACCTATTGCACTAGATCCAATGCTTGACGTTTTCATGTGGTGCGAAGCCATTCGCGAAAGTCATTTATGAAATGGTAATTATAATAAAATATTTAAAATTTTAATACATATTTCGATCTAATAATGTTTATTTAGGAGTTTTTAGCGTCGCAAGAATAATGTCGCCATCTGAGTGTATTGGAGCTTATGTTGAAGATCCATCAACAACAAGACAAAACATGGGTCCATAGAAAAGCGAAAAGAGTAGCCAAGGAGGTCGAGAAAAATGTAAATAAATTTTGAACTATAAATTTATAGATTTAATTTCAAATACAAACCTAACTATTTTTTAAACAACGATAATTAACATAATTCCAAGAGGGATCATCGACTCGAGGCGAAAGGTCATGGACAAAAAACACCCAAGCCATACTCGAAAACCTTTACATGGATTTAAGTATCAAAACAAGGAATATTTTATTAATGTTTTAAGTACTAAATATTGTTATTATATATATTGCATATTGTCTAGCCAAATTGATGAAGATTTATATTCTCTTTAGGCTCGTTGAAGTACAATATCACTGAGATTTCGAACGACGGGATATCCATGGGTACTTACGAGGCCCTGAACCTTCTTTGGTATGTTTTTAAAGTGTCCCACGATGTGTCTATACTTTCTCTGATATGCATAATTTTATTAAGACCTGAAACCGATCGGGTAGAGTTAACATAAAATGATTTTAGGATTAAATCCTTACAACTCCTTTCCAAGTGAGCACATTAGCTTCTCAAGTTATTCTGTAAAATTGATCATCTTTAGAATTGGGTCCCATAGGCGAGTTGACAATCAATTTGAACTTGAACATAGTCTTGCATAATTGATATCTTGTCTTCCTACTTTGTGAACCATACATATTTTTAAGTTGCTCGATTCTCTATGATGAATCCATAATCCCGATATTCTCTTTGAAGTTTAAAACTCATCAAAGCCAAGATGATACACTTAGCAGCGGTCACATCCTCAAAATGATTAAATTAAGCATGGGTGGCATAAGCATTATCTGCAAGGGGTGCCTGCTTGACTGACTTGTCGATCATATAGACAAGTTTCTCATACATGAGAACCAATCTTAAGTTTCTTTAACAGTCATCAATATCCAAACAAGCTCGTTGACATATAAGATAGCTCGCATCGAAATGAAGATATTCTTCCTTAATTGATTTGAGAAATGTGGAAATATAAAGAAAAATACATGCAGCTACATAAGGACAATGCATAAATACTATTTAGAGTTGGAATTCATCTAAACAATGCCAACTATCGACGAATACTACTTTAGAATAAGAAATATCTATTTCTTATTGATAGTCAATTAATATTTCTAATATGAGTGAAGCCCCAGATTGTGATTTTGTTTCTTAAAAATACTAACTAGGTTCACATATTTATCTAGTAGCTCTAAATCACGTAATTCTCTAGTTATCCATTCTTATAGATATAGAGAGTTCACCCATCATTCACAGTATATCTCGGGTTTTCCAGGTTTATATACAATTAAATTGCTCACTTCTACTATTTACTCATGCAATAGAGATACAATCGTTAATCCTCAATCTTGTTTGTCAAGCCATATAGCCCAAACGATATTGACCCTTTGGAACTTAATATTTCAGTAATGGTTATGCTTATCTAAAATATTGCTAACCCACTCATTTCATTACCTGACCAGAATTTATGTCACAAAGAAAAGGCTCAACTCCAGAAGTCACATTTCTCGACCCCGAGTAACTATTATAGAGAATTCTTGGATTGAGTTATCATATTGCTTGATCGCCCATGTTCTTATAGAGAAAACACTTAGGTCAATTAATCTAATTGCTCGGTCAATCATGAACTCCAGTAAGTTTACTCGGTTTAAACACTCACATTGATTGGCCGATCAACTAGTGAGCATTATTTCTGAAATTCGCTCGATCTAAATAACCTTATGCTCGATCAAACAATCCTCATAGAGTAAATACATGGCCCAAGTAATTTTTACTTGGTCAAACTTTTCCAGATTGAGAATTCGACCGCTTCGAACAGTATTTGCTTACTCGGTCGATTTTCTAACTTGTATGGCCCCAATACTCGACGAAGAAATATCATATTGCTTAGCCAAGTGCACCACCTCACACAAAACATTCAGTCGAGCATTCGCTCGTTTGAAACCTATTTTGTACAAAGATTTTGCTAGGCTCGGATAGTCTAATTTCTTAACCAAACAGATCTATTTTTATGTTCATCGAAGGTAATCGAACACTCTTGGCCCAAACAACCTTTTATTTGACTAAACATTGTATGTTAGAAACATAATAACCAACCAAGAGAAGTTTTATCTTTATATTCTTAAATTTCTATCTACATATAATCATACGGTCTAATACTACTATATATTTCCTAATTAAGGTAGCAGAAATGGGTTATTAATTGAGGCAACATAAATGAGATATAGTTAGTTTTATTGAATTTTGATTTCATGTTTTTGTTTCTCTAAACAAACAATCTATAGTTAAAATCCATTAACCTTTAAAGGATTGAGATGAGTTGGGACGTACTTCAATAGCAAGGAGTTTTCACGAATGATCACACTATGATTGAAAGTCCACGTCCACCTTTCACGTGGTCAGACTTCAAGAATAATTTTTTTTTTGAATTATTATGTTCTAAAGTTAACCACATTAACCTAATAGTCTTAAAGAATTAATTTTCTTCTCATAATTGGTGGCTAAGTTCACTATATTAGTTAGTGTTCTAAAAGTCGGTCTCGACGGCCGACTAGTTGCCGCCTAGGTGTTGGACGGCAAACGAACGTCCAAAAAACTGACTAATCGGCTTGATTAGTGGGTCTTACCTGGGCGACCGATTTCACGATAATCGCCGCCCATACGGGTTTTTTCTAAAAAAAACATGAGTCTAATATGACACGATTTAGGTTTCTCTTTTTTTAAACCCCAAAAACAACGTCATTTTGGGCGAAAACGAAACGGAGTCGTTTTGGACTTATCGTTTCCATCATGCATCCTCGGCCTCATTCGTTTGTCCCCATTCTTCTGTGGCGCCTGTCTTCGTCTTCACAAATTTCTACAATTTTAAATTTTGAAGACCTTAATGATGAGAATGATATTGAATCGAAAGAGATTTTTTGTGATTTGATTGACTGCGGAGCAAGTAGAGAGTTGAGACATTTAATTGGAGAACAATTATTAATATTTATTAATGTTTTATTATTTTTATGTTATTGTTAATAAATTTGTATGAATATATATATATATATTATGTATGTTTATTTATATTGCATATTTTTTTTATTGTATTGTGTACCTTTAAAATCGGATTTTAGAAAAAAAAAACAAATAATCACCGATTAATTCAACTAGTCGTTAGGTGTTGACAAACCACTAGACTCGCGCCTAAAGATTTTTAAAACACTAATATAAGTTAATCACATTAACATAATTGTCTTAAATAATTACGTTTTACATTATTTACCAATTATTTCCATAAGTATTCTATAATTATCATTTAGACATATCAATTTATAACAATATGTCACACCTTCATGCTTCTAGCCATTTTTTATACTCATTCTATCAAATAAAATCGGTTATTAATATTACAAAAAGTTAACTTTAAGTTTTAGAAGAAAAAATAATTATTAATTCATTTATTTGAAAATAAAATTTGGGTTATTTTATAATTCATTTTGGTTTCAATTTATTTCATGGTTAAAAAAAGATAAATTTGAAACAACAAAAAATACATGATTAATCGTGTTTTAGTTGGTGTATAGTATATCAATCGTCCAAAGAATTAGATTATTTTAGTAGCACATGCCGTAATTTTATTGAAATTTAGGGTTTAGGTTTTTATATGTTGAAAATAATAATCCATATTTTATAGACTAAAATAAAATAGTTGGATATTTATTATGCTATATTCCCCTATTATTATCGTGGAAGAGAGAATCATATAGAGCTTTATGCTTTGATTTCCATGTATCCATTATTTGTTTTGTAGTTGTGGTTTGGTGTGTTTTCATTGATTTGCCACCTTGTTTGCACATATTTTCTAGGTGTCATATGGTTTTTTTGTTATTTTCACATACTTGACACCTCTATATATATATATATATATATATATGTGTGACGGTCGATAGTTTACTGTCATAAACTATAACAGTTACCTGGATTTCAAATTATTGTCTCCACTTTGTGTCAACTTATTTTGTTATCTTACTATATATATCCTCTACATGATATTACCTATTCCCGAAAATTATTCTACAATAAATGAAATTTATTATTTAAAAATTCTTCTTAATAAAGTCAACAGTCCAACTTCGTTTAATTGATTGCATATCGTTGATGACATCACTTACACAATTTTTTAAAAAAACCCTATAATGCATTACGTCTTTAAGACGATGATAAAGAGTATATAGATGCTATATAAGAAATAAGTGATTGGGCATCCCCATCATATTTACGATCATTGTCGTTATATTATTAACAACAGATTATATGACAGATCCAAAACATATTTGGTCTACCATTTGCATAGACCTTGCAGAAAATATTCTATACAAACAACGAAATTTTTTTTGCCTTCCATGTTTTATGTTATTTTGTATATTAACTACTCATGTTTTCAAATTCCTCAAATATTTATAATATCTTTATGTTTCCTTGCAGATCTCAACATCTCATCACAATAATTGGAACAACGTACACTTATCCAAATTGAATATCTATCGTAAGAAAATTGGCAGTTTCCTTTAATGCCATTTCCTGAGAAAATTAATGTTGACCTCACGTTGAACAACTAATATATGAAGAAACATTATTTGATATACCCACAATGCAACCAAAATTTACCGAATTAAAAAACCAACACACCAATGAACAAAATGAAATTTTCGCTACAATAATAGACTCTACTTATCGATCAATTGGAAAAGTATTTTTCGTCTATGGTTATGGAGGAAATGGTAAAAGTTTTCTTTGGAAAAAATTATCAACATGTATTCGTTCAAAATGGGACATAGTTTTGAACGTTGCATCAAGCGTAATAGCTTCGTTGTAATTACAAGATGGAAGAACTAACCCTTCAAGATTTTCTATATGAAGACTCAATATGCTCCATCAAGTTAGGGACACAACTAACTAAGCTGATAAAAAAAGAAAAATGGGATAAGGCACTGATTGGTTCTGTTAAATAAATCTCTTAAAGATATTATGAATTCTGTTAACAGTATCTTTCGAACCAAACCATTTGGCGGTAAAACAATTGTCTTTGGTGGTGATTTTCGGTAAATATTACATGTCATCGCAAAAGGTTTTAGACATGATATTGTTAGAGCGTCAATAAATTCTTCGTATCTATGGAATCATTATCGTGTTCTTAAACTTCCAAAAAATATGCAGCTACATACAGATGCTAACACTGAAACTGTACATGCATTCTCAGATTGGATGTTACAATTAGGTGATGGCTCATAATCGGAACCTAACGATGGAAAATGTTATTTAGATAATCCTCTTGATTTATTTATAACGTAGAAAAATAATCCAATTCAATCCATCATACACCATTTATACGAGGGTTTAACAAAAAATATCTAGATCAATTTTTTTAAGAAAGAACAATATTAAATAGTGGACGAAATAAACAACGTTCTATTAAATATGACACTTGGTGATTCTAAAGAATATTTTAGTTCAGACACTTAATGTTCTTTCGAAAACAACAATAACGATAATGATTTATATAATACAGAAACACAATCAAATACCCTAGAATTTCGAATCATTGTATGCAATTAAATATTAGAATCTTTGTGATGATTTTTGCAAAATATTGACCAAACACTTAGATTGTTTAACACAATTACAAATTACGCAATTAGGAAAAATCATAATTGAAGACAAAATTATTAACAAAGGAGATAAATTATTTGTTTTGTGATTGTCTTTAATCCCTATAAATATTATATCACATTTTCGGTTTAAACGTAAATAATTTCCAGTCATACCATGTTTCGCAATGACAATCAATAAAGGACAAAGCTTAAATAAATTTGATATATATATATCACGTCCTGTATTTACTCATTGACAATTGTAAGTCGTTGTTTATAGAGTCAAAAGATGTGATGGATTAAAAAATATTAATTTTAGATGATAATCAAACTACACGTACAATAAACTTTGTATTCGAAGAAATATTTCACAATTTTTTATTTTTTTATTTGTTATAAAACTGATTAATAAATTTTCTATGGAAAGACTAAATGTTTGTGTACCGCAGTATTATATGATATTAAAATATATGTATGATTTTTATTGAATATGTAATTTGTTTATTATATAAACGCCATTTAATATATTTATTTATTAACATTTTGTAACTAAATGAAATATTCAATTTTTCTTTAAAAAAATTCGTTTAGATAAATAATAATAATAATGTTTTAAATTTTCGAACAACGATAATAGTAAATGGTTGTATTTTATTTATCTAAACGAATTTTTTTAAAGAAAAATTGAAATATTTCGTTTAATTACAAAATGATAATAAATAAATATATTAAATGGCATTTTATTTTAGTTTATTAAAAAAAATTCCGTAAACATTAGAGTAATACTTTTGCTCAATTATTTACTCACTAATCTTTTGATTTTCGATTTTAATTAATTTTTTAAACATCTATATATAATTTTTTTTAAAAAAATAAATTTAATTTATTTATAAATATTAAAATTTCAATTTTTTACAATAAGCTATATTAATGCACATCTTTATTATAGTACTTTCCAGTAGAACGCAAATATAATCTTAGAGTATTATAGAAACTAAGACATGACCCAAAATGAACAGTTAAAGGATGGTAAATCATGTAATAGTTAGGGGTTGGTAAATCGTGTTTCGGTTCGGTTTTCGTTTTATTAAATTGAAAATGAATTATTATAATTTTTATAAATAATAATCATTCCGTTTGATTATAAAGTAATTCGATTTAGTTGTAGTTAAAGAAAGTTATAACCAAATAATATTTTTAATTCTAACTGATTCGATTTGTCCTATTAATATTTGTATTTTTTTGGATTTTTCACATAAAAAATATCTATATAATCACAAATTGTTAATTAAACCAAAAAAGAAAGATAAATATATAAAAACTCTAAATTTATATTTTTATCAAGGTACGAATGAAAAAACAAGGTAATGAAAATTATATCAATATCAAATCTAATATAAAAAACCTATTGAATGCTCTTGGTATCAACCAACAACAACATAATAAATTCTATAATTCATTAAAAGAATTCTTGTAAAGGATGAATTAGAATTAATAATATAATAAACTAATGAAATGCTATGATCTTAAAAATAAAAAAAAATAATGAACTGAAAACATACATAGTAAGTTATCATGTTAGTCCTCAAATTTAATAGACAACATCTCAATTATTTTGTTATATTGAAGATGAATGAGATTATCCAAATTTTGATAAAATAAAAAAAATACGTTGATAGACTATTTTTTTATCAATAAATTAAAATAATCAGTGGATTAATTAAATTGATTTGATTAATAAACTAAACGGTGGATAACCGATTGATTATTATTATATATTTATATCAATCGATTGTTTTAGTATAACCTTCGGCTCGGTTTTGAAAAATTGAACCGCATTGTCCACGCCATGTGAATCCTCCTTTTTAATACATTAGTGATTTTTTATTTGCATTTATTATTCATATAAAATTTTGTTATTTTATTGTAAAACGTGTTCAACGTATTTAATCTATAAGAATTTTTTTTTAGGTTTTCGTATCTTCCCATATGAGATTTCTTTTTCAAATTTAAATAAGTTTTTTTGTTTAAGAAAAAAAACTATTTAATTTAAAAATATATATAACAATATAGCGTGGGATTCACGAATTTAGTTTATATTATTTTTAGCATAAAATTATAATCTATTTATTTCAATATATAAATTAATTTTATTTTTAGAAAAAAAAAATTATAAAACATTTCCATAAAAATATTAGATTAATAATTTAATATATCCACTTTTCGTTTGAACCTCAGGAGAAAGCATCGACGAAACTTCCTTCCCTCCATCTAACCTTTCACTATCACTATAAGGTAACATTGCGTTTCTTTCTAAGAATTCGCTACAAAAAAAAAAACTCTCTGAAATTCTCAAGACCTAATTGAATTCTCTCAGCACAAAAAAAAACCCATAAACCCAGAAATGACCAAAGACAGGAAAATCGGAATCGCCATGGATTTCTCGGAGAGCAGTAAGAAAGCACTTCGGTGGGCGATTGAGAACTTGGCAGACAAAGGAGACACTCTTTTCATTATCCACACGAACCCCGACGAATCTGCGAACAAGATCTGGTCCAAATCTGGATCTCGTAAGTTAGTTTTATTATCTTCTGGTCGTTTTCTGATCAGTCTCTTCTTGTCGTGTCTTCTTTCGATTTACTTAGGGTTTTGTGCAGCTCTTATTCCATTGGCCGAGTTCAGGGAACCGGAGATTCTTCATAAATACGGCGTTAAAATCGATATCCCAGTTCTTGATATGCTCGACACTGCTTCTTGGCAAAAAGAGGTACACACACATTTATACGTATGTATATTTCTGTATGTATGTATGTATGTATGATCCACTCTTATGCCAAGATATGCTACCTTGATCATATTTTCACATATTCTTACATACTTGAATTAATGTATTTTTTGGATGAACGCCATAATAGTTGGTCTATGTTTTGGTAATTTAATTTGATTTTAATTTTTGTTGTTGGGTTAATGATGGATGATTATAACTTTATAGGTTAATATTGTGTCAAAATTATATTGGGGAGATGCGAGAGAGAAACTGCTTGATGCCATTGATGAAATGAAGCTTGATTCTCTTGTCATGGGAAGCAGAGGATTTAGCACTCTTCAAAGGTATAATATATATATACTTTTGTTTGAATAAAAGTATCATATTCGTAGGGGTATAAAATGAGGTGGCTCGGCTCAACTCGCCAAAAAACGAGCTGGCTCATGAGCCAGACTATTTAATTATTTTGAATTAATTGTAATATCATATATGATAAACATATCAAACGAACCAAATAAAATATCAAAAATATGAAAACATTAATTCAAACATAATATTGTAAAAAATCATTATACTAAATAAAAAATAATATTTTCGAATAAAAAAGTATAAAATATCATTGTACTAAATTTGACCGCTCGTAATTTTACTAAATTTTTTCTTTATATTGTTATATTAATTATTAGAAAAATGAAAAATATATAATAGTATACTATGTTTAAACAATATATTTATGTTTTATTAAATGCAATATTATATGATATACAAAAAAGGAAAATATATTATTTTTATATGATTTTTTTCAGCTCGCGAACCAGCTCGTCAGCTAGCTCGTCTAAGCTCGGACTCGTTTTGGACTCAATTCGTCAACTCGTTTTTTAAACGAACTAGAAAATATCCAGTTTAATTCGCTCAAATATGGTCCGAACTAGAATTGGCTCGCGAGCTGGCAACTCATTTTACACCCTTACATATTCGTGAATAGATTATCAAATATATGTATATGTCTAATATATGAATGTTGTTTTGTTTTTATATTGTCAAACTTGGTATCCTTTTTTAGGTAGATATGTTGGATTTTTAGAGCCGAGAGATGCCCTTTTTGAGTTTCTTATATTGATATTATTTTTTTGGTTAAATGAAAATAGGATAATAATGGGGAGTGTAAGCGACTTCATAGTGACTCACGCGCCTTGCCCTGTCACCATCGTTAAGGACAACAGCTCCTCCATCTAAAGCTGCTTTGTAATCCTAATTAAATAATTACCATAATAATAATCATAATACTTTTTTCTTTTTTAATTCAAATGTTTAGAGACATCTCAGTCTTTTAAATTCTACGTTGTTTCTTTCTTTCTTGTATTCATTTGGAGAGTTCGATGATTTTCTAAGTTTATTTTATCTAAATTTGGCAAAATATAAATGATATCATTTTATGACATCTTTGTTTGATGTATATTCTCGAAAATTTAAAATATTAAAAAATTGGAGAAAAGAAAAGTGCATCTTTACTTTTGAACGTGAAAATACACATGATTTGACATTTTTTCGAAATGAAATTTATTTTAAATTTGAGAGCAAAGGAGCGATAGGCGATTTTGAAGTTTAGAGCAAGGAGTAAGAGACGATTTTGAAGTTGAGAGCAATCGCCGAGAGACCATTTCAAAATAGAGAATAAAGAGCTAGAGGTACTTTCGAAATTAAGTCGAAGAGGGTCAAGAGTCGCAAGGGTCAATGAGTTTTAGTGAATCGCTTAAGACTCATGACCTCTTCGACTCAAGAGACTTATTGGCTCACAAGGTTCGCTTGAGTCCCATGACCCTCTTCGCAAGGATCGCTTGAATCGCGAGGGTCGCGTGAGTGGCAAGGATCACTTGAGACTCCTGACCCTTTTCGACTAAAAAACTCATTGGATTGCAAGGGTCGTTTGAGTCATAAAGGTCGCTTGAATCGCAAAGATGGTTTGAATCACTAATATTGTTTGAGTCGCAATGTTTGCTTAAAGTATAAGGGCAATATGTGATTATCAATATTATATGGTTATAGTTGAAGTTGAAAATTTCTTTTTTTTTAAAAAAATAGTAGGATTGAAGTCCTAATATATCAAATATTTTTTTTGTCCCATTTGAATAATCAAAGAGAAAAAACGATGAAAAATGGCTAGATATTGTAATGTTATAGTATATAAATAATAATATTAATTCTTATACCATAATAAATCATATTATTATATTTTATAAATGATTATAAGAAAAAACAGTTTATTCCCCCCTCGAAAATCTTGTTTTAGTCTTATTCTCTCTTGATTTTGACCCACATCTTATTTCCCTCGATTTTTAGTTTTCATCATATTCCCCCCTCGAAAATACTGCTTTAGTCATATTCTCCTCTTGATTTTGACCCACGTCCTATTTCCCCATCGATTTATAGTTTTCATCCTATCTCCTCCCTCTCCTCTCCCCCTCCCCTCCCCCCCCCCCCCCCCCCACAAAAACTTCA
>CM071862.1:27014159-27034320 GCA_036759665.1 Gynandropsis gynandra | reverse complement strand
ATCGATTAAATTGAATAATTAACTTGATTTATTGTTAAAATTCGGGTTAAACTTACATAGTTTAAGTACCTAAATTAATCGATTAAATTGACCCAAAAAATCGTACTCAATTTTACTCGAAAACAATTAAATCAAGTAAATCGATTAAATTGAATAATTAACTTGATTTATTGTAAAAGTTCAGGTAAAATTAAATAAAAATTCGGGTCAAAATTAAGTACAAATTCGGGTTAAATTGAGTCAAAATTAAGTCAAATTCGGATCAAAATCAAAGTCAAAATTTGGTCAAATTGAGTCAAAATCGGGTCAAAATCGAATCAATTATCAGATAATTAACGGATAAATAACGAAGAGATTTTAGGCAGATTTTTTAAGGTTGAGGGGGATATGATGAAAACTAAAAATCGAGAGGGGAACAAGATGTGGGTCAAAATCAAAGGGGGATATGACTAAAGCAGTATTTTCGAGGGGGAAAATAGATGAAAACTAAAAATCGAGGAGGAATTGAATATGGGTTAAAATTATATGAAATCATATAATTTGTTTTTTCAGTTTTTCCAATAAAGTTTTACAAAATCAATATATTTAATCCGTTTTATATTAAGAAAATTTTAGAACTTTCATATCAAAATTTAAATTGGAATTTGATTTCAAATTTAAATAGATCATATGAATACAACTACATTTTACATTGAGGATATATTACAAATTCAAATCAGGAAGAAATTTTTGGTAGAATTAGATGTTGTACGGAAAGTTTGGTAGCTTAGAACCATCAAATTTTCTGAAATAGATGCAAATCGATATAGGTGCTAGAAAGGGGAGATTGAAAGATAACAACAATACGATCAATAGAGAGATTCTAAATGAACATTAATCTCAGTTTAAACAAACTAGATTAAAAAAATATATTGATAATAGAAATTGTATGTTTAGTGGTTCAAGAAGAGAAATTGCAGGTTCAATTATAAGGTAAAAAAGAGTATGGAATGTAATCAACAGTTTGATTCAAAGCATTTTTGTTTGGAGATTTTTTTAGCTTAAAATACAGTTTAAATTTTAATATGGAATCGAATTTAAAATTATTCGTTTGAAAATTTCAAAATTAGAGTTTTGATTTTGATTTTAATTTTTTTTTCATAAAATTTAGAATTTGAATTAAAATTTTTGTAAAAAAATACCAAAAATAAGATTTTTGTATTCATCATTTATATTTATTTTGACATAATAACTATTATAATAATAATTATTATTTACAATTCACGCATAAAATATTTAATATTTTTAATAAAAAATTAATAATATAAATATTAATTATACAATTTAAATACAAATTATGCAATTTTGACATTTTTTTAAATGATATTTTAAAAATTTGGATATTTTAGACTTAAATTCAAGTCAAAATACTAAAAATTTCAACATCCAAAAAATTAAGACTTAAATTCGTGCACATCTTCTGATCTTTTACTTCAAAATAAAATTTATAGAACGAATATAAAATCCGACTCTTTATCTTAAATTCGACTTTGAATCTTCCAAAAGAACATATTCTCATATAAATGATAAATGACGTTGAATGTGCAAAGGAAGATGACGTGAGGGTAATTGTTGCAAACTACTTCACCAATTTGTTTATGTAAAGGTCTTGAATTTGACAGTTCCTTCATCGTGCGAAGGTATCTCTATAGTGAAAGATCGAGTTTATATGTAAAGGGAAAAATAGTAGTGCAAACATCATTATCATCAAAGGTTTAAATAATCGTATGATGTTTAAATAATTGTACAAGTTTACAAACGTGCAATTTCTCTAAGTTTTTAAATTTGACAGAAAAAAATGTTTTAAATTAAAGGGAAAAGGCATATCTTTCCTAAACTATCGTATTATTTTCTCGTGAACTTTTTCTCTCATCCTATCCCCTCTCCCCGAACTATCATATTCATTGTTTTAAAAAAATTTAACAGAAAGTTAACGGATATTTAACAGAGAGAAATATGATAAATTTTTAAAATTAAAGGGGAAATAGAATAGAATGAATAATTATAGTTCAAAGAGGAATAAAACGAGAGAGAAAGTTCAAAGGGAATAAAATTAAAGTACGATAGTTTAAAGGGGAATAAATCTTTTTCTCTAAATTAAAATATATGCGAACTTCCGTTTACAAAATAAAGCATATCTCTTTTTATGATATATATATATATATACATATATATATATTAAACTTATTAATCTTATGGAAAATGAAATTAGAAAGATGACAAAATAATCAATTTTGACTTGATACCATGATAAAAAAAATGAAAGAATAATTCTTATTTGTTTTTCATCACAAAAATTAGATATATACAGAGTTTCCAAACCTACAAAAACATGAAAAAAATTTAAGATTTTCTAGTAAATGTCCTTAAACTAAAAGATATTTTCTATTTTTAGATTTTTTAGCACTTGTTGAAGTAACGTAATTAGTGAATATGGATGATATCTAATGAGTTTCGATTTTACTCTATTGAATATATCTATAATAAATAAGTTTAAATGATTTTACAATTAAATATTAAATGCATTTTAAAAACTTACGTAATGCAACATAACATGCTAAAGGCCTACATGAGACATTTCTATCTATCAACAAAGGCCTATTTTAGTGGGCCATATCGCTCTAATGTACGGGCTCACCTTATAAATGGGTTCCTTCGGCATGAACATTCAATTATAAGTAAATATCTTTATAACCAAGTATCAACAAAGTCGTTGTAGTATAGTGGTAAGTATTCCCGCCTGTCACGCGGGTGACCCGGGTTCGATCCCCGGCAACGGCGTTATAGCTTTTGTATTTTTATACCTTTTTACTCTCTTTGGTAACATGTTAAAAACTCCAGATATGTATCCTAATATTATTTTTGTATTAATTAGGAAAAATCACTATGATTTCTAAAGATTTCTCAAATTTTAATATCTAATTTTTCTTCATTATATTGATATATATTGAAAAATATGGAGAGTTTACATTATAATTATATTACAGTTAATATTTTTATATTTCTGAATAAATAATAGATTTGAAAATTGATTATTTATATTTCTTTAAAAAATAATAGAAAAAAGGTATTATGAACATTTCATATGGAGAATATTAAGATTTTACATTATATTAACATTATAATATAATATATTTTTAATAAAATAGAAATATAAATACTGATATTCAGTTCTATAAAATTTGTGTAGTTTATTAGAAATTTTGGAAAAAAAATTGAAGACAAAATGGTGAAAAAATGATTAATTTTTATTGAATGAATAAAATTTTACATTGTACAATTACAATATATACATAAAATTAAATCAGACATAGCAAAAAATTAAAACAGTCAACGAATAAAAATTATAAATCATACCTAAATCAATTAAACTAGAAAAATAAAAAACCTAAATAACCTAACAAAATGTTACAAATCTTAATATTCCCTTTCAAGATGTAGAGTAAATGTCGATTATTCCCATCTTTGAGGTGAGAGCTTGAAACTGAGTTGAAAAAAATAATATAGTAACAATATTAACAATCTAATTTTGAGTCTTAACATTCATAGTTTGTAAAAATTTGGATTGGAGCTATTTCGTTACGATGTGGTAATTGATCTTGATATGCTTCTCTCTCTTTCATAGTATATGAGGTTGTTTTATATGTGTAAGGCTTATGTATTGCAACAAAACAACAAAACGAGTCGGAAAACAGGGGATGACAATTCATTAAGTAATTTAGATCTCCAAATTCAATCACAAGTCGCATTTGCCATTGTTAGATACTCCACATCTGTACTTTTTTCAAAAATTGTTATTTGTTTCTTAGATTTCCAAGAAGCCAAAGCGTTACCTAGAAGAACACAATAACACACACTAGCCTTCAAGATTCAAGGTTTGATGACCAATCGACATTTGCAAATTTGAATCAAAATTATAAGGGTTAAAAAGACTTTGATTAGGACTGTTTTTCAAATATCTTAGAATTTTTTGGGCGATCGAGATGTGTAAGATGAAGCCATGTTTTAGATAAGTTTATTCATAACCAAACAAATACCTGGGCATGTGAATTTAAAAATAAACTATTTTCAAATTCACGTCCATGATCACTTCTAATTTTTGCAATATTTTCTTTCATATTCATCAATTTCGAACATAAGTAATGAAATGTATCGAATGTCTCGCTTTTTTCTTTCAAAAACCTCACCCATGTAAATCTTGAGAAGTCATCAACACATACAAATACACATCGTTTACCTCTAATACTCTATGTTTGCATCGATCCCATCAAATCCATATGAAGTAATTCTCAACACATGATCGATTCTGATTCCTGGGATTCTTTTGTGATGAATTCGTATTTTTTTTCCATTTGACATGGTTTACACACATCATCCTCTATTTTGGACAACCTGGAAACACCTCGAACTAGATCTAAATTAGATCATTTTAAAAGTGTACGATAACTTACGTGTCCCAAGTTGATGCCATAAATGAAGTGGGTCTTGTGTGACTCTATAACATTTTAACTCTTGGATCCATATGTAATAATTATTTGAAGCTCGAATCCCTGTAAGAACACACTCTCCATTTGTATTAGCGACTTCATATTTCTCATGTGAGAATTGAACTTTTAGTCCTTGGTCACATAATTGGCTAATACTTATTAGATTTGCTCGAATACTCTACACAAAATGTACGTTAATCAATTCAGGTGGTCCAATTGTTTTAATTTTACATTTCCCTTGTATTTTTCCTTTGCGTCCATCTCCAAAAGTCACACGTCCGCCTTTCTCATTCTCTTTGAAGTTTGATAGTAAGCTAAAATTTCATGTCATGTGTCTTGAACAACCACTATCAAAATACCACATTGAATCTTGTTCATCTTGAATGGAGGTGAGTGCAACATTGCAATTGAGATCTGATTTCTTAACCCAAATTTGCTTAAAATTAGGAGATTGCCAAGAATAATACTTACCTCGAAAATGTGAAGATTTCCAATAGTAATTTTCTTTCCAATTACTTCTTGGTAATCAATATCTATATTTACCATGAATTCTTTGTGGTATCCATGGAGAATAGTTTTCTCATGCTCGTTGTCTTTTGAGGTAATAGCATTTGGACTGGATATGTCCTTTCTTTCCACAATAATAACACTTTTTTGACTTCTTTGCAGATTATTGTTTTTCAAGTTGACATTTGTTCGATATGTACTCAGTGAGACAAGAGGTATACCTTTTTCATTGAGAGATCCACCAGAGACGAATTTTCCATGTGTGCTTGATTCTCCATCTTCATATCCAAGACCAAAATTATTGGGTTCCTTCTTTCCTATTGTGAGGAGATAATCCAGCTTCTTTGTTCTCCTAGTCAACATCTTTAACTTTTTTTTGTTTCTTCAAGTTGGCTTTTAGCTAGTGTCACTTCTTCTTCTTTCTCTTTGAGTTGTTCGCATGTATGTTGTAATTGTGAACATATTTCCTCAATTTTTTTTTAAGAATATCGATGTTGAGTTCGCTAATCTTGATGTATTTTCCATATATATCTTTTATGGTGAGGTCATCATCACTGTCGTCTTCATCCATGTTTCCTCCTTTGTCATCGGGGTTAATGATTTCAATGAATGTTATATAGTTTGTCATCTACTCATCATCACTTTCTTCTTCAGAATCTTACTTTTTTTCTTCTTGAGTGAAGAATGATTTACCGGATCTTCTTTCCTTGTTTCCATATTAATTTTTTGTATGCTCAAATCCTTGACAGTTGAAACATTTTATTGCGTTCAAGGTTTTCAATATGGATTCTCTTTTCTGAACACTAAGACACTCATTTTTCGTATGCTCATACCCCTTACATTCATGACATTGTATTCTTGAATTTTTTTTTCTTTCTCTTGATATGCCTTAGACGACATGAGGTACACATCAAGCTTCTTCAGAAACTTGTTAAACCTTTTCGCCAAGAGAGACACATCTTCCGCTACTTCCTCAATCCTAGATGTTTTCCCAACGGCTTGTAAAGCTATTCCTTGATTGGATTCTTTGCTGGTTGAGTCTTGTTCGAACTGTAGTTCCATCTCATATGCCGAAAGAATTCCTACAATCTCCTTGAAGCTTGTTGTATCGGTGTTAAAGAGTCATATTAATGGCAGCCTTTTGAGCAGCACATCTTTGAGGAAGACAGCGAAAAAGTTTTTTTTTACCTTTTTCTTATTTTCATATGATTGACCAAACACATGTGCTACATTTTCCAGCGTATTGATCAGTCTTCCGCTAAACTCCTTTACATTCTAGTTTTCTCCCATTTCAAGCTTCTCAATTTGGTGCACAAGAATATCTAATCTTGTTCTCTTCACACTTGGAGTATCTTCATGTATTGTCTCAAGCATTTCCCAAGCCTCCTTAGCAGATTCACATCCTTTTATTTGCCTGAATTCGTCCATATCAATCGAAGCAAATAGGGTAGCCATTGCTTTTGCATTGTAAGTGGAAAGTTTTTTTTTTCATTCGGCATCCATTGTTCCAATGACTTCTCCTTCTTATCTCCATGTTCATCAATCACCATTGGAGGATTCCACCCATACTTGAAAGCTCCCCTGGTGTCTTCATCCAATCCACAAATATTTGCCTTCATCTTAACTTTCCAATACCCATAGTTGGATGAGTTTAGCATTACCGGTTTGCAATATGAGTAGATATCTCGTGTTGTGTCCATCTCTCTTTCTGAATTTCTCACAGATGTGTGAGGTTAACTCCTCTGATCCTTTTCAAGTTCTGATACCAATTGAAAGTTTAGAGAGAAAACACACAACGATTTTTTCGTTATTTTCTCGCAACACCACACTTAAACACTGCTTTATTCAAACTTTAAATGGTCACCAGGTATAACTCGGTTTTTCTGTGAGTATACCTGGATTACACAACTCAGACACTCCCTCTGAGTACAACACCCATCTTGAAACTGAACTACAAGCAAAATTCCACACAACCACTTGTATGAACCGCCTAGAATTATTCTCACAATAAGAACTTCATGATACATATAGAATGGTTTCTATGGAAATGAGAAAGACAAAGAGTGAGGTTCGAAAAGGGGAGAGAGGAGTTGGTGGGGGATAGGCTGAGAGAAGTGAGAAAGAGATGGAGAGAAAGGATGGGAGAATCAGTGAATTGCAGAGAAAGAAGAGTTGCAGAGGAAGAAGAGAGAATGTAATGAATTTTTTTAAAATTTTATTTAAAATATTAAAAGAATTTTTTTAAAAAAATTTCCATTATGTGGTTAATTACGTTATCGATGGGTTAATGGAAAATAGAACGAAAATTCATGGTGATAGTTGTCGGAGTATGCTCTAGAGACCAATCATTTGGGTGATTCTTATTTGAATATTTCTGATGTATCATGACATTTTCTAATAAATTGGTTTTCTATTATTTCATTTTATTTAGTGTCTGCGTATATAAATAGATGAAATAATATACTTAGAAATATAATTTAAGATACTCTTAAAACATCCCTAGTCGAGCATCATTGAGAATAAGGATATCAATGTTGCATTAAGACTAGTATGTGTAAATTGATATGAGATATCAATTTCACACATAGGTACATGTTAGATAACAATGTATTGGATCGATCCGCCATGAGATTGTTACATGGATTATTATATAAGTATCATAGCAATTCTCATAGTGATTATAATATATGTAATACTATGACTTGAGATCGTCAGAGATCTTAACATAAGCAATTGCATGTTTTGACACTATCAAATTCACTTGTAAATGGATGGACAAACAAGATTGTGATTGGCTATACAATTTGCTTATGTAGTAAGATATTAGTTGATCGAGATAAGGATTTGTCTCTCCTATATAACAGGAGTGATGTTATGAGCTCACAGATTGAACTAGATGAGTAAGATACATTCCATGACTCATGTTTAATCTAGATATCAAAAACAAAAGGATTAATATACATAAATCACGAGATCGGTAATGTCGAGTCATAGACATTCCAATTGCTTAGGAAATAATGATGTGTTGCTAAACATCGCTCATTATTTGTGATCAACGCAATGAGAACCTGTTGGATCGCACATAAATACAAATGGTGTTGGATATGTAAATGGGCTAATCCTATTATGAATATGATTAAGAATAATTAGAGTTATTAGGGTCAATTCTAATTAAATTGTGAATTCAATTTAATTGGGCCTAATTCGGCCCATTTGGATCAATTGGGCGAAACCCTAATTAAGATTTTAAGTTAGGATTAAACTATTTTCCCTATAAATAGAATGCTTAAGCTATGTTCTCTATACGCAAAAAAGGGCACTTCGCCTAAAGTAACCTAGAGGTCGAAACCCTAATCTAGCAACTAAGGTTTTTGAGTTTGTCTAGATCTCCTCCATCCGTGTGGATACCGACAGAGGCAAAGGCAATTCGTTGTTGCTCGTGATCTGGGTGTATGCCCTAAGAAACCCTAATCAGATCTATCTCTAAATCAGATCTCACTTAGAAAAAATCGAGAAAATTCTGTGTTTTCGTTGCGTGTTCTTTCCTCTCAGTTTCTCTTCAATAGTAAATGTGTATCAATTTAAAAGTAAGTTTTGTAAGTTCGTATTTTGTTATGAAACATTTTACAAATATATGAGTTATAATGTAAAAAAATGTATATATAGTTTATTAGAAATAAACAAATTTTGATATTAAAATTAGATTTTTTTATATAATATTATAACTTCAAATCATAATATTGAATCTTTAAAATACATCAAAATTATAAATATACTGTTGAGTTAATAGAAAGGTATATTGGTGCAATTTTAACAATATATAATGTTATGATTTCTAATCATAATATAAAATATTTATAATACATCAAAATCTTTAGATATTGAAATACATCAAAATTATAAAATTGAAAAATACAATATAATTGGAAATATAACAGTATTTTTATTTTAATATAATGCAAACTCTCAATATTCTTCAAACTTACCCCGCAAACTTATATATATGTGAAATTAGATGATCTTCAAACTTTGACGTTAATGTTTATCTCTTAAAACGTATGTTTCATCAACCTTACAAATTAAAATATACGAAACTTCTTTGCACATCAAATTTTTAAAATAATGGTCTATCAATTGTAAAAGTAATACCTATATACTTGTGAATCATCTTGGTCTCTATATATATATATATATATATATATAAATACGAAATCATGGTCAATCTAATTGGGATATATTTACGCTTATATGCTTATATATCAAGACATAAAATATATAGGAAACTTGTTCACAAATCCAATTGGGATCTGTTTACAATATAAAACTTTTTCATAATATAATAGGAAATACACAAAAACTATAGAATTAAAAATATAACCAATACTTATATTTCTAATCTAACTGAAGATATAATAATATTATAACACACATATATATATATATATGTATATATATGCGTGTTCGTTTCACAAATCGATTAAATAAAAAAATCCGACATTATATTTGATTGGAGGATGCTTCGATTCTCTTGTTAACTCAATGCCTTTTCGCATTGTAATAGCATCTGTCTAAAAATACACATCCCACCGAGGAAAAAAACGTGAGCGGCAGGATTCGAACCTGCGCGGGCAGAGCCCACATGATTTCTAGTCATGCCCGATAACCACTCCGGCACGCCCACTTGGTGGTAAGAAATGTATTGTTAAAGAAAAGTAATAAATATCTGGTGTAATTAACATGCTATTATTTATGTTTATAATTTCATAACTATTATATTTACACTAATTCTCATATCCGGCCGATGCATAAACTTTTAAAAATTTTATTTTTTTATATTTGTTAATATAGAATAAAATTAGTATATAAATATATGTTAAGTCATTTTATTATAATGTATTACAAATATGTGATTAGTTAATTGATAGAAACAAAAGATTAAAAAATTATCCATGATATCAAATTTGTTTATTTAAATAATATTAAATTGGTATATAAAATTAAAAATGAACAAAGACGAGATTTTGATATTATATTAGGACATTTGTTTATTAATAAAAGTTTGGGTATAGCTTTTATAATTGAAACCTTTTCCAAATTACATTGCATGTATTTATGTACACATTCATATTTATCTTCCATTATTTTTCCTTAGACAAAGAGATGTTGGTTTGTCCATCGTCTAACTTTGTCTTTTGTTCTCATTCTTTCCTTTTCTAGTACTAGTTTCGAGTCGAGACATGTTCGATATCAGATTTTCATTTCATTATATAAATTATATGAGATGTTTAATGAAATAACACATAATCGTTTAAAAGAAATTTTAAAAAAATCAAAAGAAATTTCGATTAATATTGATCATGGTTTGAATATGAATAAAAACTCAATATTTAATTTTTATCATAATCTGATATATTTAAATTTTTATAGAATATTCTTTGTAACAATGCTTATTACAATTTATTTTATATGTAGATATGGTCTTAGATAAACATAAAATTTGTAATTATTTATTTAGTCCAATCAGAACCAAATTTTTTGTAAAGACGAAATAAAATTTTTCAAAAGTTATGGATATTTTCGTATATTATTTATCCTACAAATAATTTGAACTGAATATGTTAAAGTATATGATTTCCAAGAGATTCAACAAAATCAAATTAAAATATTTGAAATCTCTTTTTACTAGCATATATATATATATATATATCATACTAACATATAAGTTTAAATAGATAATACAAAAGGACAACATATCAATAATTGATACAAATGTTTATTGATGTAATGTTATTCAGACCATTAGATTAGTTAATGAAGTATATGTTGAATTTCTATAAAAAGTAAGGAGTAATTACAAAGGAAAAATTCTCATTCAATATTTCTCAAATGGATATTTATGCTTTTATATGTTTCTTTCACAATGCACCGATAGGATGATACATACATATATAGATATATTAATTTTTAATTTGTTATTATTTTTATTTACTTGAAAAGGATTGTTTAATTGTAATTTTTTCAACAGTTCATATGATAGAAATGGTTTTTTAATAAAAAATAATATTTACTAACATTAGAATTATAGCTATTGTTTTTCATATTTTAATTTATTAAATAATAATACTTATTATTATATTTTAATTTATTAAAAATATAATAATAATTTAACATTATATAATGTTTTTAAAAATATAATCACTTTACCACAACTCAAAACTGTAATGGTGACGTAAAATATAAATATTTAATTATAAGATATTTGATTAGTGATCAGCGTGATGGTGAACAATACTAGTGAGGAAAATCCAAGTATCATATCTTAAATATATATCAGGAAGAAGTTGGGGTGAATAGTGCTCTTAAACTCTATGTGACGCTTTGCTAGCCATGGATTATGCTTGTGGACACGTTGATGATCGACATTGCTTCTTTTCTTGTATTTAAAGTGTATGTGTGAGCACAATAGGATCTTTTGATTTCTATTGTTGTAGATGTTTCGCTCGAAGACGCATCTGAGTTGTCTATGAAGGAATCCGATTTCATATGATTCGGATTCCGAAACCCCCGAAACTCTATTGTGAATTATATCAAGATTTGAGAAAATCAAAACAGAAGATCGAGATAAATACTTGGATTTATGATATATGACATGCAGCGGAATAGATCTTCTGATTCTACGTGCAATAATCGTAAAACTCGATACTGATGGAATGTATCAAGAAGAGAGACTCTCTGAAAGTTTCTGTAAACTTTTATGATAAAAATGAATCCACACTTTCAGAAACCAAATGAATCTCATTATATAGGCACGTAAACCAGGGACCATAAACCGACAGATAACCGATTAATTTCGGTTCTCAATTGCATCGTTTAATTTCGCCCATCATGAAATATAAACGATACTACCAAAGGTCTCTATGCATATAATCATCCTCATTCAATTCAATACCGAAGTCCAATCAATTAAACTTTAATCCGATCACATTTAATTTGGACTAAACTGGATGACAATACTTATTCCAAAATTATTCACATATATAGGTCCACAAATATAAGATTAAACCCAAAACCACATTTGATTACTAACGTAATACAGAAGAATGACATAGATCTGAATGCGGATGCATAGCATGAAGATTACACGTGAAGTGATCGATACGTGTCTATCTCCTACTGGTCCTACCTTATCGAGATCAACTTAAACCGAATGATACAGAGTGAATACCTTAAGCTTAAATTTCAAAAGTTCCGGAACATAAAACTGAAACCCAATAAGCATACATCATCATAATCCAAGAGCAAACTGGAATAGATACAATACTCCCACTAAACCGTAATATTGTCACAAAGGACAATACCCATACGAGCAATATGCTCCTGAAATTCTTTAGGTATAACACCCTTAGTCAGTGGATCCGCAATCATGGAGTTTGTACATACATGCTCTATCGAGAATACCTCACTCTGTATCCTTTCACGAACAACAAGATACTTAATTTCGATGTGCTTTGACTTCGAAGTAATCTTGTTATTGTTCGAGTATAATACTGCAGAACGATTGTCACAATAAATCTTTAGAAGTCTATCCACACCAGTCATAATGTGCAACCCAATGACAATATTCCGCAACTATAAAGCCTGATTGGATGCCTCATATCATGCTACATACTCTACCTCCATTGTGGACGATGCCACGAACTTTTGTTTAGCACTAAGCTAAAAATAGCCCCACCAATGAGGAGAAATATATAACCTGAAGTGGATCGAAGACTATCGAGACACCCAACATAATCCGAATCTGAATAACCAGTGATCTCGAGCTGGTCAGATCATCTATACACAAGCATAACCTTTTGTTTTCTAAAGATATAGCATCACCCGTTTGGACGCTTTCCAATAATTAATCCTAGGGTTACTTAAGTATCTTCCCAAAATGCAAACAATGTATGCAAAAACAGGTCGTGTGTAAACCTGTGCATACATTAGACTCCCTATAGCCGAAGCATAAGGAATCTTCCTCATTTCCTGAATCTCCGGTTTAGTCTGTGGGCACTGTCTAAAACTGAATTTATCACCCTTAGAAATAGGGGTATCTATACCTTTACATCCTTTCATGCCAAACCGCTCAAGAACTTTATCGATGTAACTCTTTTGTGATAAACCTAATATACCATGAGATCGGTCTCGGTGTATTTTATATCCAATACAAAAGAGGCATCACCAAGATCTTTCATCTCGAATTTCTCCGAAAGAAATTTCTTAGTTTCGCGCATAAAGCTTACATCGTTTGCAGCAATAAGGATATCATCCACGTAAAGATTATCAAAATAAATTTTCTCCCACTGATCTTGTGATATACACAATCATCTACCTGATTTCACCTCAAAACCATATGAGATGATTATATGATTAAACTTGCGATACCATTGACGAGACGCTTGCTTCAAACCATAGATGGATTTCTTTAATTTGCAAACCATTTTCTTTGGATCTCCAACCACAAAGTGTTTTGGTTTCACCATATAGATAGTCTCTTCAAAGTCACCATTGAGAAAGGCTGTCTTAATGTCCAACTGATGCAACTCTAAATCATAATGAGCTGTTAGTGCCATCAATACTCTCAAAGAGTCTTTCGAATGAAACCGGAGAGAAAGTCTCTTTGTAGTCTATGACTTCCTTTTGAGTAAATCTTTTGGCGACTAGACGTGCTTTATACATTTCCATATTGCCTTGCGAATCCCGTTTGGTTTTGAATATCCATTTGCATCCAACGGGTTTCGCACCTTCAGGCAAAGGTACAAGTTCCCAAACGCCATTGTCATCCTTAGATTTAATCTCTTCTATCATGGCATCAGTCCACTTTTGAGAGTTAACACTTTGAATGGCTTGACGGACGTTAACTGGATCATCTTCCGACAATCCAATGTCATCCTCATGTTCTTGAAGAAATACTATATAGTCATCAGAAATAGCACTTCTCCTCTCTTGAGTAGACCTTCATGGCACAATTTCCTGATGTAACTGTTCTTGAGGTTCATGAACTTGTTCTTCATGAATTTCAGGAACGACATTTGGAGTATCTTGATTTGTAGCTCGAGCAATATGATCCAAATCATTGCCAGCTACAATTATTGGAATAGGAATCATTATACTTTTGTGAAACAAAAGTTTCATCCTTATCCTCTCCAAACAAAATTTATCGTCCCTTTGCCGAGGTTCGATGTCCTCAAAGAACGTCGTTACTCCCGTCTCAAATATCATCATTTTAGTGGGATTATAAAACTTATACCCCTTAGATCTTTCCGAGTATCCAACAAAGTAACAACTCACAGTTTTGGAATCTAGTTTCTTTTCATCGGATCGATAAGATCGAGTCTCTGCTGGACATCCCCAAATGTGAAAATTCCTTAAGCTAGGACGTCTACCCATCCATAACTCATAAGGCGTCTTAGTTGTTGCTTTAGTTGGTACTCTATTTAGGATATAAACCGCTGTCTTTAATGCCTCACCCCACAGGGATTTTGGGAGAGTAGAGAACGATATCATACTTCTCACCATTTCCTAAAGTGTACAGTTTCGTATTTCTGCAATACCATTCATGCTAGGTGTACCTGGCATTATGTATTGGGGAACGATTCCACACTCCTCGAGGTACTGGGCAAATGGTCCTAGACGTTGTTCACCTTATCTGTCATTTCTACCGTAGTATTCACCACCACGATCAGAACGAACGGTCTTAACGCGTTTATTAAGTTGAAGTTCAACTTCAGCCTTAAACGCTTTGAAAACATCCAAAACCTCTGACTTCTCATGAATAAGATAAAGATAACCATATCGACTGTAATCATCTATGAATGATACAAAGTAATGTTGACCATTCCAAGAAGCAATAGGAAACAGTCCGCATACATCTGTATGTATCAATTCCAAAGTCTCTGAAGTTCGATATGTACCTTTACCTACTTTGTTTGTCTGCTTCCCCTTGATACAATTGACACAAATGGTCAAAATCCGAAAATCAAGAGTTTCAATAATTCCGTCTAGCATAAAACGTTCCATTCTTGGTTTCAAGATATGGCCTAATCGGTTTTACCATAAACAACGAAATTTTCATCAATCAATTTACGCTTCACGTCTCCTAAACCAACCTACTGGATTTTATTAGATGAAGGGATGATATCGAGCATATAAAGATTATCCAAAATAGTTAAAGAACCGGATCCAACTATAACCAAATGAAATGAGAGGGTAAACGTAAACTTAAGATCTCTGAATGAACAAGAATTTCCTAATTTGTCCAAAACAAAAAACCGAAAGTAAGTTCCGCGTAAAAGGCGATACTATGAAAACACCCTCCAAAAACCCAAAATTGGCCAGTCTTCATCAAAAGTCTAAATTGCTCGATAGCTTCCAATTCCACCCTTTTACCATCACCTACATAGATGTATCTTTCAACATCAACGGTTTTCGATAATAGAGGCAACCCCGTAAAGATATACTTACTAGACACTGAAGCTAAATTGACCTTATAACAAACCAAAGTGAGAGTCAAATCTTTATTTGCACGACAAGTATGATACTTCGTATAACATTTTTGTATGTGACTAGTCTTGTGTCAAAAGAAATATATATATTTTTTTAACCTTATTATGTTTCTTTTGCACATGAGTTGATCTCGAATGAGCGGTTTCATAACCTTCTTCCTTTTCTCAATCATACCCTTTAAAATCAGAGGAATTCAATGCTTAATGATCATGAAAAACGTGTGGTTTGAGGTTTTCCAGCGTTCGAATTTGTTACGATTCTCAACAAAACTCGAATTCTTAATCGTTGGACGAACCTCCTTAATCGCAAGGTCGTGATCCATCAAAGAAAGCACGATCAATAAGTGCTCATTCCATTCAGCAAAGTTCAATCCATTCAACATAGGGATCGAATTAACGTTGGCAGAGATACTAGATGCCGATAGCACAACTATAAACAAAAGATAGCTCGTGTGTTAGACTTACATTCAATAAAACCTTAATTGGATGATAACAGGATCCAATCCCATCACAAGACATCTGCGCAACATCAAAATTAGTCTTTGGACAATAATTTTGACTTGCAATAGATGACTCAACGCATCAAATAATCAGTGTAAATCAAACATCTCATGTAATGGTTACCTTTGGGTATACCATCACATTTATGTCATACCAAAAATATGCACTAATTATAAATGCACACATAATATAACAATGCCAAACCATGAATGACCTTTGGGTTTATCAAAGTTCGCATGAATTATATTATGTAACCTTCTCAATGTAATTGAAATAATTAATTTTCTCAAGATTGCCCACTTTGGTAGGATGTTGAAAAATTTAATTAAATCGCTTACATTGATCAAAGGATATATCAATAACTATCATAATTTCAGTGAATAATATTAATTCAATAACTATAATTTAACCATATAATTACACGATCTGAGTGTGTAATTAATCATAGTAAATTATATTCACCGAATTTATGATACAACATATATAAATATAACATTGTGCCAATTTTAATCTAAATGAATTGTACAAATTAATTGGATTATAACTCATACTTATGCATATAAATATGCGGATTTGATTTTAATTATCGAATTATTCCCATTGTATATAAAAATACAAAGAATCGTGCGCCAAAATAACTAAATGTGGATATTGGTTCAACTTGTAGAATACTACATCATCATCCCGTGATCACGTGTTCGAATCCCAGAACTTTTATTCAGATTTTTTTTAAATGCGAGCCTCTTTAAATGGGCTGGACTTTAGCCCAATTTCTTTTATTTTTTTTAAACAAAATATTGAACCGTTCAAAACGGTTCACCTCTTTCAAGGAGCAGTTTTTTTTAACATTCTCCTTATTTATTAATTTAATTAAAAGGAAGCTCAACAACCGTTTTGAACGGTTTTCAATATATTTTTTTATTTATTTCTTTATAAATAAATCAGTCAAACCCTCAATTTAACCCATAACCCAATTTATTTATTATTATTATTTTTAAATCCATACGTATTTTTTAATAAAAAATAATTACCACCAGTCTCCTTTGGGCCGCATTACTTTTTAATAACTTTTTTTTTAAAAAAAATTCTTCATCATCTCTCCCCGAGAGATGTTCTCTCTTTCAATCCCAATTCCAAATGAATTTTACTTTAAAATTATTTAATTCAAACTGAAAATATGATATAAACACAATAGATCGATTTTGATACCACTTGAAGGAATCCGATTTCACATGATTCGGATTCCGAAACCCCCGAAACTCTATTGTGAATTATATCAAGATTTGAGAAAATCAAAACAGATTATCGAGATAAATATCTGGATTTATGATATACGACATGCAGCGGAATAGATTTTCTGATTCTACGTGCAATAATCGTAAAACTCGATACTGATGGGATGTATCAAGAAGAGAGACTCTCTGAACGTTTCTGTAAACTTTTGTGATAAAAATGAATCCACACTTTCAGAAACCAAATAAATCTCATTATATAGGCACGTGAACCAAGGACCATAAACCGACAAATAACCGATTAATTTTGGTTTTCAATTGCATCGTTTAATTTCGCCCATCATGAAATATAAACGATACTACCAAAGGTCTCTATGCATATAATCCTCCTCATTCAATTCAATACCGAATTCCAATCAATTAAACTTTAATCCGATCACATTTAGTTTGGACTAAACTGAATGACAACACTTATTCCAAAATTATTCACATATATAGGTCCACAAATATAAGATTAAACCCAAAAATCTTATAGTCTATTGTTTTTAAAATTCATTGAATACTAATTGTTCACATAATGCTTGATATGGACCAATGGATCATTCGTTATATGGTTTTATTGTAACCGTCGGATTATTTTCATTTTGATAGCACTACGACCGTCATTCAGAGACACACGATACCTTTATGATCGTCACATCTTGTTTTAGGGTTTAGTTTGGTTTGGGGTTAATCCGAAACACCATATTTCATTTGTTTTATCATTTTCCTCATTCATATTCTTCTCTTCTCTCTTCGTTTTTTTAGAAATTTATAATGGTTTATTTAGTTCGCTTTCTATTGTTGCTTTCTTCGGATCTATTGCTTTATATTGTCATATGAGTGTTTTTCGTATTGTCTCAGATATTGTTTCAATTTTCTTGATGTTTTTGTGGAATCTATGTTTGATGGGTGTTCGTGTTGGATATGTTGATTTTTAGTTCACGTTAGTCTTTTTTATTGCTCTGTTGAAGGTAGTTGTATGGAGTTCTTGTTGTTTGATATATTTCCCTCAGTTCATATCTGAGTCTTATGTATAGATCGATAATTTTATTTTTGCATGTGATTTTCACCACTTTTCCCCTTCAAGTCTTCTTGTCATGTATTAATCTTGCAATGATGATGCCTTTTGGTTTGCATTTTCTACTATTCATGTCCCATAATGGTTTTTATGTTTGGTTTATAGACTTTGTATAGGTTAGATTCATGTTTACATTGACGGTTGTTGTTCATTAATCAATAATTAAGGTCTTTCAGTTCTAGATTTTTCTAAATATTGTTCATATTTATTTGATTTTTTACAATTAATTTTCGGTATTTTGTTGTTGCTACATGTTGTTAGGGTTATTATGCATAGGAATCATGTACTTTCGTATAGACTTTAAGAACCTCAGTGCTCAGGTTGGCTGTTAGTTTGAAGGGTCTCACATTTTTATATAAGCTTTGTTTATGATATGAATAGAGATCGGCGTTTTATTGTCAATATAGATGAAAATCAAAATTAAACTATTAATAATTTGATAACCCAAAGCCAATCCCCGGGAACATGAAGTTTCGTAGAGTCTTTTTGTCCAGGTGTGGGTAGTATACATCTTCACAAACATGTCTAAAAAAATTCTTTCACCAAAGATGTGAATTAGGAAGGATCGATCGCCGAAGTATTGGTTGGGGACAATGCTACAATTGGTGGGGAACTTGCTAGGGGGAAAACATATTAGCAGCTTATATATCATGGGAATGATACAATTTTGAAGATACAGTAAACCGAAATTTATTCTTGAAATGAAGAATTAGAAAATCCTAATTATTCACGCTTGTCATTAAAAGGAATAAAAAGGTAAAAAAAGTTTCATCCTAATTATAGACGATCCATGTCATGATGAACACACCCGTAGGGAAAAACAAAGAGTGGTATTTTCTAGTATCAACATAATAGATTAAGAGCCCTACATTTCTTTCCTTCTTGCCAAATCGCAGATGTTCGTAAACACTCAGCGAATAATTTCATTTATAACTCGATCAAAACATAGTTCAACGTATTGGGTTGGTTTTTTTTCTGCGATTGAGTTCGAACTTTTTGTGAGATCATACAAAAAGGTTTTGATATTTGAAGTTGTTCTCATTTATGCGATGGATTTAGGGAGTAATGCTGAGAAATGCGATTATAGAGATAACGATATGCTTTCCACAATCTTATTGAGATGGGATTTCGCTTGTCAGAGTCTTTCTATTCGTTGGACTCTATTTTCGGTTCGCAATTGTCTCTGGTCTCAAAAGAGTGAAAAATGGAACAATGTCATTTTCGATTAGATTTTGGAGTTAAAAAGTAAGAAGGAAGGAATGGCAAAAGGTATGTGGAGAATACAAAGCATACATTTCGAAAACCATTACTGCATATTCGAGGAGATCATCGTGAAGTTGAGGTGAGAAATGGAAACGAGATGTAGATTGAGGTTGGTGTTTTTGTTTGTTTGATAGATATGTTGAAACATGAATATTGATTTATTAATGATGAGTTACAACCGTAATGATTGTCCTTCCTAACAATAATATTCACATTATATTAATATTGTCCTTCCTAACAATAATATTCACATTATATTAATATAAATTCAATTCTGATGTTTGAATTGAAATTATATATTTTAAAATAGTAATAAAAATAATCCTAGATTTAAAAATAACAATCATTAATAACATTTAAATGTTATTTTTTTATTTCGATGACAGACCGTCCACAATTGACATATAACCAAGGTTCAAGAAAGCGCTAGGCGCTAGGCGGGCGGACACCCAACGCCTAGCGCCCAGA
>CM071862.1:26992593-27014059 GCA_036759665.1 Gynandropsis gynandra | reverse complement strand
CTCCAGGGAAATGCTCCAGATCCGGATGTGTTCCATTCCCTGGCCTCCTTGGACGTTGTCTACATGAATATGAGAGGTAAGGGATCCAATGACTAAATAGGATCGAACAAGAACATCTCCGTACTTAAAAAATTGAACCCAAAAAAACCCATTTGGTTGTGGGGACAGGTTCTTTGGGTTTCGGGTTGGGTTCGAGTTTTGAAACATTGAACCCAAAAAACCCGAATTGGGTTCTTCGGTTCTTCAGATTTTTTGGGTTATTTAAATACGGGTAATTCGGGTTTAAACGGATAATTCGGATTTAAAACGGGTAATTAGGATTTAAACGGGTAATTCGGGTTCCAAATTTAACATACAAAAATTAGATTAGAAGGGTTAGAGTTTTTTTTTTCGGGTTCCTCGGGTTCTCTCGAAAGCAACCCGGACCGACTCGAACCCATTTGGGTTTTAGATTTTGAACCCATATGGGTTTTCTACAAAACCCGTTTATCTTACAGGTTGGATTTTTCGGATTGGGTCGGTCCGGCTAACCCGAAACGCCCACCCTATGGGCTCCTCATGAAATGCGCAGTTCAGTTGCCGAACAAGAGATCTTTGTATCATTTACCTCGTGAAACGACCTGGTTCAAAACCTGGAACACCTGGTGGTCCATAAGGATCAAAACGAGCACCCGGAGGAATACCCCTAAAACGCGTAAAAAGAAAAAATCAGAGATCCTTGTTGAGGAAATGAACAATATGGGCGTTTGTGTGAGCGTGTTTGTGCTATACATGTCTACGAGAGATATAGTGAAGAATCTTACGGTTGAGGTCCCGCGAAATCAGGTCGATCGCCAAATGGCCCAAAAAAACGAGGATCGCCAGGTCCTGATAGCAAAAACAGTCAGTAAGGTTGTAATAACTTAGTACTTAATCAATTATGTTGTTGTCAGAGACAGACAGATGGTTCCCCTACCTACAAGCATGCTTCCATCACCAAAACCACCCCTGAGAATGTAAAAAAACCATATGAGGTAAATGAAACTAGAAGTGAAACTATGAACTTGTTTAATAGTTGATAAAGCCTAATGCACATACCTGTGTGGGTAGGCTCCAGCAGCAGGGCCAGGGAAGTGATCACCATAACCTCCTCCACTGGGTATAGGCGGGACAACGACCCTAAAACATCAATGAACCCATGAATATGATATGAAAGAAGTGCACACCCGACCCCTCTAACCAAGGGACAATGAGCATTCACAACCTATATTCGCTTTGCTTTTCACAAGCTGTGTACGATTTGAAAATGAGTATCAAGAAAAATTGCAACAACACTTGGATAATAAGGCCCTGACTGGTCGAGGCACAGCCAAACACAAACGCGGCGACTGCGTTTTCTGACCACTCCAGACGACATTGAAATCGACTGGAGGAGTGGCAGTCGACTGAAAACGCAACGGAATGCACATTTTAAAAATCTAAAATTATGTTGCGTTACGTTGGGTTTTAGTGCGTTTTAAATAAAATCACCAAAAAGTATACACCAAAGTTAAATTTAAATAAAATCACCAAAAAGTATACACCAAACAAAAAAATTTAAATAAATTATTTTCTTCATAATGTATATCTTGTTCAAAACGCAATAGCAACAGTTTTCTATCATTCACTTTCTAGTTGCAGTCGTCCGCAAACGCAGCGATTCCACCATTCAGACAAAATGAAACAAAACGCCGCCAATCGTTGGCAGAAACGCCGCCAAGCGCAAGCACAAAACGCTGCATTTCCACTAGTCAAGCCCTAAAAGTAGGCAAGGAAAGTAGATACATACCCCGAGGGGTCAATTTGAGGGCTGAACGGATCTGGAATTCCACTTCTAATGCCTCTGGGCTCTTCACCTATCTCTGTCCTGCAGGCAATACAATAACAAATGAAGTTTTAGAAAACACCATATGAATAGTTGTAATAGTCATTGTTCTTGTCCAAAAAACTCTGGCCCGATAGAGTAAATTTTCACATTCAGAACTACTGAAGAAGGGTATGACTCTATGATATTAAGGTGAAAGGCGATTCGGAATCAGTGGAATCAATACATACTTCAACACAATTCAAACGAACGGTTGAAAATTGATTAGAACAGCTTAAGTCACATTGATCCTTCACCATATACATCATTAATGTTCAAACTGAAATCATATCTGTTTCCTTCAAGAACAAATTGTGACACATGGAATCAAACTCCCATCATTAATGTGCCAAAGAAGTCCACAGAAAACGAAACGAAAACCATCTCACTCTCTCGCAAGAGCCAATGATCATGCATTGAACTAAAGACTGATAAGCTTTTGAGAACAATTTCTAACACTTAAGCTATGGGCAAACATATGCTGAAATCTTCTATAGTGCTAGAAAAGTTGTTTCTTTCGTGTAGTTACCTCGAACGAGTTCCCGAAGAACTAGGTTTTGCATCTCCATGAAGCTTATTTAGAACCTCCTTCTGCAAATCACCCACCAACTTCTCCAAATTCTTGAATTGTGCAGAATAATTGCCCTCTCCGTTCTCCCGGGCATAATCCCCAACACTGCGAGATCCACAAATTTTCAGAAACTTCACCGACACAACAAGAATCGTAATCGATTACAGCAAAAGAAATAGCAATCAATGGCTATTCGATACATACTCTATCTCCAGATGCGCAGGTTTATCTCCTCCATCAGCAATGGCATCGACCATAAGTTTCTCACCCATTGCCAAGCACTTGACTATAACTTTTACCGAACCCTTCTCCGGATTTGAATAAACAAACGCGTACTCCCCATCAAATTCATTCCACCCATCAATTCCGATCTCGTCTAAACCCAGAATCGAACGAATCAGAATCCTAAACCCTAAAAATAAGATCCATGTGAGAAAAAAAACCAGGATAAGTAAATTACCGTGGGACGCGGAACCCAAAGCGTCGCTGGCGAAAGCAGGCCGTCCGGTGGCGGTGAGGACGTAACCGTCGGCGAGAAAAGATGCATGGACTGCAAAAGCGACCTTGTCGTGGTTGTTTCTGAAGCTTGGTCTCGCCGATCTGATGACGGCCATTACCGCTTTGTCGTTCGCCATGAATTCTCTCTGTCAAGAGTATCTCTCCTTTGTCCGTCCTTTCTCTCTCTAGACGACTTCTATGAAGAATCTTTGCGAAAATTAAGAGAAAGAGAGCAGAAGAGAAGAATTGAAAAATTGCATTGATTTCATTTGAATTTTTGATTCATACCCTAATTAATCTTGAGCTGAATATCTTGAATTGGTTACAAGATCTTCAAGATAATCTGTTCGTCCGTTAGGGTTTTGAGAGGGAGAGAGCTCCTTCGACTGGGGAAGAAGACGCAGGAATCAGAGGAAACTTTAATGTGTTTCCTGGTTTAGACTGGTTAGCTTCTCGGTTTGATGTTTCTTGGTTAATTTTTTGGTAATCGCTCAATTCCTGGTTATTGATTGGTTTAGTAAACCAATTTGAACCTTCTTATTGAGGTGGAAACTCTTGATTCCTATTATCCCCTGTAAATTGATGGCAGGTGGGAAACCAACATTCAGTTTAGATCGTAATCGAATAAATTGTTCTGTAGATAAAAATTTAGTAAATATATCTGCTATTTGTAATTCACTACAAATATGCTTAACCTCCACCAAACCTAAGGCAACTTTTTCCTTTATGAAATGATAATCTAACTCAATATGTTTAGATTTACCATGAAACAAAGGATTAGCTGTAAGATAAATGACAGAGATATTATCACAATGTAAAAAAGTAGGATTATATTGCGGGATACCAAGATCCCTTAAAAGAAATGATAACCAAGTTAACTCAGCCGTGGTTGATGCTAAAACTCTATATTCCGCCTCCGTAGAAGATCTAGAGACGGTAGGCTGTCTTTTTGCTGACCATGAAAGAAGGTTAGAACCAAGAAAAGTACAAAAACCTGTAGTTGATCGTCTGGTAATTTTACATCTTGCCCAATCACTATCACTAAATGTTATCAAATCAAGAGAACTTTTAGAATGAAGATGCAGACCAAGATGTATTGTTCCTTTAACATACCTTAAAATTCTTTTAAGAAGAGCAAAATCAGAATTTGTTGGGTTATGCATTTTTTGATATACAAAATTTACAGCAAAATTTATATCAGGTCTTGTAATTGTTAAGTACTGTAAACCACCAGCTAAACTTCTAAAATAAGTTGGATCATGAAACTTTTCAGAAACAATGTTAGAATCAAATTTTAAAGGTAAAGGAGTAGGAACTGGTTTACAATCCAGCATACCAGCTTTGTTTAATAAATATATACTATATCTGTGTTGATGAAGAAATAAACCTGCAGAATGAAAAACAGTTTGTAAACCAAGAAAATAATCTAAAGATCCAAGGTTTTTTAATAGCAAATTTAGTTTTTAACATTTCAATTAGATGAGTAAGTAAGGACGAGGAACTACCTGTAATAATCATATCATCAACATATAACAAGAGATATATTTTTTTTTACCATTATTGAAGACAAAAAGAGAGGGATCTAATATACTGCAGATAAAACCAAATTCAATAAAAAAGAACTAAATTTATCAAACTAAGCTCTTGGTGATTGCTTAAGACCATATAAAGACTTATGAAGTTTACACACAAAAGAAGGATTAACAGGATCAATAAAACCAGGTGGTTGTTCCATATACACACTTTCATGTAAATTCCCATGTACAAAGGCATTTTTAACATCTAGTTGCGTGATATGCCAATGATTTACAGTAGCAATAGTAAGAACAGTTCTTATAGTAGTTGTTTTAACTACTGGGCTAAAAGTTTCAATATAATCAATGCCTTCTTCTTGATCAAAACCTTTTGCCACTAATCGTGCTTTTAACGTGTTCAATGTACCATCAGAGTGTAATTTAGTTCTAAAAACCCATTTGCAACCAAGAATATTCATATCATTAGTAGGAGGTACAAGTGTCCAAGTGCGGTTTACCTTTAAAGCCTCAATTTCAGATTCCATAGCCTGTTTCCAGACATCGTGTTTTAATGCAGAAATTACAGATTTTGGTTCCAAAGGAGAACTTTTTGTAGTTAGCAATGAATAACGTGGATTTGGCTTAACTATACCAGATTTTAAACGTGTTATCATAGGATGTATATTAACAGAAGAATTATTTGACAAATTAGAATTTTCAGAATGTATGGAAATATGCCCAGATGTAACAGCAGTAGTATTATCATGTATATTGACAGAATTTCCAGAATTATGCATAGATTCCAGAGGCAAAGATGATGCAGAAATATGCCCAGATGTAACTGCAATAGTGATGTCGGAAATATCAAACAATATATTTCTTAGACCACTTCACCGCAAGTATACGGTTTGTGTAGTACCAGGGTCGAACTCTAGGGACTAATGCAACCAATCCTAAGAATATCACTAAATTAAGAAGGTGAAAAGTAGATGAAGGCGTGGTGCGAAATATCTAAAAGACTAAACTAAATAAGGACAACGATGAAGGTTGGGAAGACTTGACAATGACGAACACTATGGGTGTCGGGATACCGGGAATCGTGTGGATGTAACAACTAAAGATTATAAACCTATCGAATTATCTTGATAACGGGAAATTCATGCCCTAAGGTGAGGAATGATTCTGCCGAGCCTAGACCTCCTAACCATGAGTACGTGCAATCCTACCTTCCAGCAGTGATTAAGCCGTACTATGGCAGCTTTACGAACGCAATCCTAATTCCTAAGTCGATTAACCGATCGGTCAGATTCTCATTAATCGAACTTAACCTACAACTCAACGGTTCCGGATTCATACTTTAACCTTCCAGCAAAATATGAATTCCTATGTTACTGAGCGGGCAGCACTAGTGTAGACGTTTACGGTGTTGATTGTAGAACCGAATATCAAGATAAATGCAATAGATCTAAGCATTAACGCATAAGTTTGTACATCCGTTACAATCCGATATCCCTAACCCATAGTTGGGAATCTACTCACTCATGGAGATTACAGACAAAGAAGATGACATAACCCTAAACATGATAAACCCTAGGAAACTCGATGCCTCGATCTTTCCTATTGTGTTACCGATACGTGGATTGATGCCTCTCTCCTTCTCCAGCGTCTCCCAAGCCTTTCATGATGATTTCCAAGCCTTTCCTTGCCCTAGGCGTCGCCCCCTTGCGTCTGGATCTCTTCTGGTCTTTTAATTCGCTCGTTTGAATTCAAAATCAAGGTTGTTGCGAGAAAGGCAGCCCGCTCGGGCAGCAGTTTTACCCGGTCGTGCAGAGGCGTGCCCGGTCGTGTACTCCGTCTTGCTCGATCGGGCATCAGCACCCGATCGTGTGGTTGAACAGCCCGAGTCGTGTAAACTCTCGGGGATTTTTAGGACGAATTAACGCCCGAGCGGGTACCTTGTTGTGCCCGATCGGGTATTACTACCCGATCATGTAGTCTGTGTGCCCGGGTCGTAAGGTGTTGCAAATAAACCCCATAGGTTTTGCCCGAGCGGGTAGACCTTAGTGCCCGAGCGGGCACTCATGATTTCTTGATTTTTCTCTTTTCCGCTCGTTGCTCAGGTGTTCCGTTGAGTTCAGAGGCTTGATTTTGGCTCCGAGTGAATTTATCTTCAAAATGTGTGGTTTTACTCAGGAATTTGTCTTTTTATGCTCGTTTAGGCCTTGTCGCCTTAAAACCTGAAAACCAACAAAATGGGCGTATGTAAAGAAGAATCATATTGGAAATGTAACTCTAACTAAGAAATATATACGAAAATGATACTAATACCCAACCTAAAATTGATACACTTTACGTGTTATCAAGTAGTATTATCATGTAAATTGACCGAATTTCCAGATGTATCAGCCGAAATATGCACGAATTCCTGAGGCAAAGATGATGTAAAAATGTTAATTGAATCTATAGGAATTTGATACCTGGAAATCAGGACAGAATCTGAACTGGGTAATGAAGTAGAAGATGGATCAGGTACTGGAGCAGAAACCGAACCAAGTACTGGAGCAGAAACTGGACCAGATACTAGAGCAGAAACCGGACCAGGTACTGAAGGAGAAGCAGGCAATGGAGCGGAAGATGCAGCGGAAGTTGAATTAAATTGGCAACTGTGTCTCCATGCCTGTAACAATGGAGAATTAACAGATGGTAATAAATGTGAATAACAATCTTGAAATGGAAAAGAATGTTCATCAAATAAAGCATGTCTCGTAATGTATACTCTCCCGGTTGGCGGATATAAGCATCTATTTCCTTTATGCTTCTCACTGTAACCAAGAAACACACATTTTAAAGATCTTGGGTCAAATTTGTTTTGAGTAAAAGGTCTCAAATATGGATAACAACAAAATCTAAAAACACGAAGAGCAGAATAATTAACATTTCTTTTAAACAATATATAATAAGGTATATCTTTATGTAAAGGAAATGAAGGAAGAAGATTACTAATATAATTTGCAGTAGCAAATGCCTCAACGCAATATTGTAAAGGAGCTTTAGATTGAAACAACATAGAAAGCCCTAATTCAACGATGTGTCTATGTTTTCTTTCGGCAAGACCATTTTGCTCAGGAGTTGCCGAACATGATATCAAGTGTTGAATTCCACATTCAGAAAGATGTTTTTGAAAAATATTATTACAAAACTCACCACCATCGTCGGTTTGAAGACTTTTTATTTTGCAAGAAAACTGGTTTTCAACAATTTTTTGAAAGGAAAGAAAAACATTAAAAAATTCAGATTTATACTTTAAAGGATAAAACCAGCAAAATCTTGAAAAATTATCAATGATAATAGTATAATACTTGAAACTTTGAACGGAGTTTGTAGGTGCTCGACCCCAAAGATCACAATGTAGACGTTGCAAAGGTTCTATAGCCTGAAAATTAGAAGCAGAAAAAGGAAGACGACAACTTTTTGCTAATTGCTAAAATTCACAAAGAGAAGTTATTGAATCATTAATAGAAGTTGCTTTAATGTTTTTAAGATGATTCAGAATTTGATTATTCGTGTGGCATAAACGTTGATGCCAAATGTTTTGAGTAGCTGAACATTGTCTATTCGAGAAAAAAACCTTAAAATCAAAGTTTTCAAGAACATAAATGCATTCACGCTTGCTGCCCTTTAGTAGCACCTTTTGTGTTAAAGAATCCTTCACAAAAACGCCATTAGCATAAAAAACAAAGTAACAAGGGTAATCTTGCGTAAGTTTAGAAACGGAAAGTAAAGATTTTGTGATGGAAGGAGCAACAAGAACATCAGTGATAGGTAATATACCTTCAGAAGATGGTAATGAAGTCGATCCAATATGAGATATAGGAAGGAAAGACTCGTCTCCTACCATGATATTTTCTGATCCCTTGTATGGTATAGATTGTTGAAGACTTTGTGGTGTATCGGTAACGTGTGCTGACGCTCCAAAGTCTGGAAACCATTCAATCGAAGAAGCTGGCTGTATGTTTATTGCACTCAAGGCTTGAGGAATATCATTGCTTTGATATGCATTGTTGAACCGATCCCAATAATGTAGAGCATCATGACCTGATTTTTTGCATATTTGACACACAAGTCTTGAAGATGTACTTTGTTTGCAGCATTAGAAGAGGTTATTGTTTGCTGCGAAAAACCTCTGCCCCTTGTTGAATATCCTCTACCATTTCCTCTATAAACCTGGCGATTGTTGTTCCTGAAATTTCCTCTACCAAAACCAGAATATTGAGCATTGAACAAGGACTGAGAATCCACGGTATATGCTTGATAATGAGACACGTTAGTGTATGCCGTAGAATCATGATTCAAGATTAAACTATTAAGCTGTGAAACAACATCTTCATAACTTGGAAAAGGAGGTTTGTGCATAAACGTTTGTATAACAGTCGTAAAAGCTTCATATTCCCTTCCTAGACTGTGTAGTAATCTGAAACTTTTCATAGGTTCTGGTATAGGCTTTCCTATAGAATTTAACTTGTCACAAATCGACTTAAATTGTGCAAGATTATCGTCTTTCCATTTTTGCGTGAGCATTTGCAATGATGCAAGTAAATCGAATTCCCTAGCCACTGATCTTTGATTATAGTGATTCACAAGTGAATTCCAGACCTTAAATGTTGAATCCATACCAATAATATGACTAAAAACCTCCTCTGAAAGTGTACCTATAATCCATGATCTGATCAATTGGTCTGTTTTTAACCAAGAGTCGAAAACCGGATTTGGTGTTTGAACTGAAGTTCCATCCCTCTGTTCAGTGATGAACTCCGGCGGTTGTTGAATTATTCCGTCAAGAAATCCAAGAAGCTTCTGGCTTCTGAGCAATGACTCAATTTGAGTCTTTCAAAACAAAAAATTGGCATCGGTTAGTTTTATCGTAACGAAATTGGAGATATTGATGTGTACTGGAAACGGGAAAAATTTCGAAGCATCCATGATCAAGAGTTATCCCTGGTTGGGAGCTCTGATACCATGAAGAATCTTTGCGAAAATTAAGAGAAAGAGAGCAGAAGAGAAGAATTGAAAATTGCATTGATTTCATTTGAATTTTTGATTCATACCTTTTACATGGGTTTACTTGAGTATTTATACATGAAACCCTAACTAATCTTGAGCTGAAAATCTTGAATTGGTTACAAGATCTTTAAGATAATCTGTTCGTCCGTTAGGGTTTTTAGAGAGAGAGAGAGCTCCTTCGACTGGGAAAGAAGACGCAGGAACCAGAGGAAACTTTAATGTGTTTCCTGGTTTAGACTGATTAGCTTCCCCGTTTGATGATCCTTGGTTAATTCTTTGGTTATCGCCCAATTCCTGGGTATTGATTGGTTTAGTAAACCAGCTTGAACCTTCTAATTGAGGTGGAAACTTTTGATTCCTATTATTCTAGAGATTCTCCAAGTGAAGAAACTCGACCCAGAATAAAAGAGTTGCAAACGCCGTCGTTTTATGTAGGTTAGTTTCTAAAAACATTTTTTTATTTCTACTAAAACAAAGGTCGGTGACATCAATAGACAAAAACAAAAAACATGCGATTTGTTTTATTCGTTCGATTTTTTTTAGATTGCTGGTGAACTTTTCACCGTTTTTCTTTTTATATGTTTAAATCAACCTTAAAATTTCACTTCTAATTCTAAGTTTTGTGATGATTATAGATTCTTGAGTTATGATTTAATATGTTTTAACTTTTGTTGCGTAGGTTACATTCTGCATTTTTTTCATCTTTCTTTTTTGTTCCTTTTAATCTGAATACATCCTTTATATTTTCAGTTGTCCTTTGACAATTTTATCAATTTGTATGTTGAATCGATATATTTTTTATATTATATAATATTTTTTATTTTATTTTAATAAGATATTTTGTATTTTACATAGTTTTATTATATATATTTACAGTTTACATGTCTATAAAAAATCAAACTAAAAAGAGCTATATGAAATATATACAAATTTGGTAAAATTACTAAAAGTTATTTAATATTATCTAATATTTTTAACAATTAAAAAATTTAAGAATTTGTAGATGCCAAAATAATGCATTTAGAGATGATCACATCATCTTTTGCTTTACATACGCAGTCATGACACAACATCATCGATATTAGGTCGTGCATGAGAACCAGTTATAGTTTTTGGTGCTAGTCATCCAAGTTGGTCTTGCCAACCTATGAACTTTAAATATTAATCGTAGCGAGATGGGAGACATTCTTCCTCACTTATCGAAAAGATATGTAAAATACATAAAAATACAAAATATAAGAATATTTCTTATATGCATACATTATTTGGACATAGAATTCATCTAAATAAAACCAAATATTGATCAATTATAATATAGCATAAGAACTATCACTTCTTATTAGCAATTATTTAACCCCCTTTAATATAATTGAGCCCACTCGTTGTCAGTTCTTTTCTCAAAAACATTAACTTGGTTAAACGTATAAACTCGCAATGATTCTACATCACATAGTCCTTTCGTAGTCATTTTGTTCCTATGGACGTAGTTTAGTTCATCCATCACCCTTGGTTGTAGACTCTCAGGGTATTCTAGGCGTATGTACAATCTAATCGATGACTCCTATTATGCATCACATATAGTAGACTACACACACCTAATTTCAACTTATGTGCCATCGTCACAGAAAAGAGATCCCAACAAGTGTATCTACCTTTTGAGGGGAAATTCACTAGTCAAAACAATTTTTGATTCTTTAGAACTCAATTATTAAGTAATTGTTCACTGTTGTGATAGATAGTTTGGTCGAGCAGTCATATTTCTCACCCACTTTCTGAGTCACAGAGGAAACGTTCGGTCTGAGCAACCACTACCCGAGAAATTTCTCAGGTCGCGCAACACATTGCTTAGCCTGATCATACATTTTCAATTTGTCCATTGGATTCCCTCAACTCAAGTAAAACATTTTCCCAGTCGAGCGTACACTCGAGTGGAATTGTTCAGTCCGATCTACCATTACACGAATTATCCTTGTAACTTCGCTCAGTCCGAGAACTATACAGCCCGGTCGAGTGGTTTATCACTCGAACAACCAATTGCTTGATCGATCATTTTTTTGAACCCGTAAATTTAATCGATCTGAAAATCTATTTGCTCGATCGGTACATTAACACAAGGTCGAGCAAACCATCTCTAGAAAATGCTCGACGGAGCATAACTTAACCAAAATCCAAGTTTTTTCTAGATAATTCGCTCAACTCGAGCAACCTTTTGCTCGGTCGAGTACCTTCACGTGATATCACATGATGTGACCCCACATTCAGTCGAGTGTGACATCTCTAACAAAACGTTTGATCGAGTGTTGCTCAACCGAAACCCTAATTTTGTCCAGAGAATACACTCAGCCCAAAAAGTCTACTGCTCGGTCGAGTCTCACACTAACAGCCCCAAATGTTGCGACACTCTAATACCACTGCAAGATTGTTTGTTTGGTAGCGAAAACGTGATTTAACAACTCAATTATGAGATTTAGTCCGATTATGGATTTGGTTTGTGGGGTTGGTGCTTTTTGTTAAAAGGTACACTACCAAAGAGTTCAAATCACTAACCTTTAGCGATGAAATACTTAGTATGAAGCACCGATAATGCGGGGCCTCCACGATAGTCCACACCAAGATCAAGTCTACCATTTAACTCTTGACGTGTTTGGAATTCGAAGAGAATCTGATTATCTTTTTTTTAGTATTTTTTAGATTTTTTTCTTATCTAATTAGTGGATTATAAGATATATTTATATGTCTTAACATCATAGACCAAATTATAATTAATTAATAGTCAATGATCCTTGGATGAAACCATCCGATAGAGTGGAAGACCATTTAATTGAGCAAAATTCTTTAAAAAATCTCAATTAGAACATTTTATAATTGTTTTTAAAAATTCTCAATTGGAGGATAAAATGCTATGTCATAATGCTTGATTGAGCACAAAATGCTTGGCCAAAATGCTAGATCGATCACATAATGCTAAACCAAAATATTTAGAGTATAAAAATACGTTCTTTTGTCTTCTCTATTGTGACAGTCAAACGATCGTCCAATCACTCGACCATGATCTATAACCATAAACTTCAAAATTTCACAATCTTCACTTGTTCGACGAGACCAACAGTAGACTCAAAGGTTCATCTTCCCTTTGATTCCCATATTATCTCTAAAACTTTCGAACTCGCTAAAAATACTTATACAATCTCCACATGCAATTTTCAGAGTTTGTTCTAATTTAACTTTTAAAATTCTAAATTTCCATTTATGAGTTCAATCAGATTCTACAGTGCTCTTTCTTCATTTTGAACATAAAATCTCTCCATTCAATATTTAGAAAAAAAAAGCTAAACAATTAAACAAAAGTTTACAACGGCGAGCTTCTCTCCTTAGCTTTCCGTGACTTGATTGATGAACGAAGATGACTTTTACAACAAAGGCCCTTTATGTATGATGAAATTTTGATAGCAAGGTAATACTCTAGTCTTATCGAAGTCTTTATTCTTCCTCTCGTTCTTTCTTCTTTGACCGTTTGGTTCTTCTTTTGTGTCACTTTCTTATTTTCCTTTACGTCTTCTATTACATTATAACAGCATATTTCCAGCTTTAGAACTCCAAAAAGTAATTAATTTTATTTCAAATAAAGAACTTTGTTTGTGGACGAACTATTTCCACGTCAAATTTAACAAATTTTTTAATATGTTTGCTTTGATAGAATAGATATAGAAATATATATATATATATGTATATATATTTGATAGAATATAGATGTAGAAATAAATATATTTGATGTATTCAACTTATGGTAGGATTCTCTCTCATATGTATCTATATATATCTAATGAAATACCTAAACCTAATCAAGGGAGATTAACCAAATTACATGGTATCAGAGTCTGGTTCCTCTTTTTCCAGCCTCCATAAACCCTAATTTTTCTTCAACCTCCAATATCCCTGCCTTTCCTCTTTCGCCTCTAGGAAACTCTAAAAATAAAAAAATTATTGTTCTTCACCGTTTTTTTCCGTTGTTGCTTTTCTACCCCCTCTATCATTTCCATCACTTTCCCTTTCTACCGATAACAGCCTCCAGCTCTCGCTCCTTCTCGAACATCGACCGCTTGCCTCTCCTTACAGCCCGTCGTTTCTCTTCTTCCTCTGCCAGCAGATCGACCGACCGACCGCCAGCAGATCATAACAGTGCCTACCTCCATCTACCTGTCTTTCTTCCTCCGCCAGTAGATCGACCGACGGACCGTAGATCTTAAACAGAAAATCGATCGACCGCTAGTTGACACGCATGACATTAACCTGTCATGTCATTTTTATTACAAGAAATAAGACCAATATAGCATAAAGATTGAAGAGTAGTGTTTCCCAGATGATCCAAGCGACGATGCCAAATTGAGCGACTAGTGGTGAGAAAGGCAAACGAAGGTGGTGGTGGTGGTGGAGAGGCCGACAGGCAAAGCGGATAGAGAGGGTCGATGCTATCACATCAGGGGAATGTTCTGTTGTGTGGGAAGATCCTTAACAGAAAAACCAAGAGGATCAAATTCAATGGAACAATTGTTATCAATGGTGAATTGACGGATCTACACGAGATTTTTAATGATGTGGGGAGTGACAAGGACATTTTGGAGCATGAGTTCTCGAGACTTAGAGAGAATAGAAACTTGACCTATGGCTTGAACGGGAATGGCAGATCCATCATCAACAGTAACCGAAGGAATTTTGCTCTAAGAAAAAAGTGAATTTAGGTTACCTGAAGTGGCTGTGAGATGCGACATCGCTCCAGAATCCATGTACCAATTTGCATCTGTGAGCTGTTAGAGTGTCATTGTGGAGAACGCCTGAGCCAATGCAGTAGGTTCATACATGTCCGGGGAAGGGTTCGGGGCTGCAGGATCTATGGGTCTAGGCGAGAGAGCTTGCTTGTGCAAGGTGAGCCACTGCCGGAGGAGCCCCAAGAATGCCATTCATTGGTGGTGCAGTGGTGGGCGACATGGTGTATGGGTAGGGATACGGATGAGATCCCAAGTATGGTGGCCGATGGGGATGGATATATTGTTGATGATCGTATGAACGTCCCCCACACCCTCGTGATCCACGCCATCCGTGATTGCTGTTGTAGAGTCCACCATGTTGAGTACTAGAATGATTATTGCGGACTGGACGTGCAGAGTCGACATATAGGACATGTGGTGATGAACCATGATCCTGAGATGGTTGAGGACGTGTGGCCTTGAAGAGACGTCGTTCTTCATTGGCAAGCATAGAATGAGTTTGTTCGAACGTGGAAAACGGCTCACGATGCTTAATGACGTTGATAATATTATCAAATTTTTCGGTGAGTCATTAAGAACTTACATAACAAGCATTCTCTCTGGTACTTCAATATCAATATTAGCTAGTAGATCAGAGATCTTCTTGAAGCATGCACAATAAGTGTGAACAGAGAGATCTCTAATGGTGATGGTTCGTAACTCATTCTGCAGTTGTAGGGCACAAGCCTCTTTGATGTCTTGGAACAGATTTTCGAGGCGTAGCCGGAAGGCTCTTGTTGTAGATTTCTTCTTGAGAACTTCAACAAAGATTTGGAGATTGTACTATAGATCCAAAGCTTTACTAGAGTGTCAATACGAGTCCAGTCACCGTCGACTGCACCGGTAATGCCGTCGAGATGACTAAGGACACCAAAGCTGAGACAATGTGTCTCAAAGAGTTCACGCCAAACATCGTAGTTGAATTCATCAACATTAAATATGATCGGGATATGAGATCTGATATTTTTTTTATCCTGAAAGGTTTTTCAACGTTTGTGTTGCTTGTTGTGGTTGCCATGGTCATTTCGAGGAAATCATGTATATGCATCAACCTCCGGGCTTTGTTGATTCCACACGTGCTGACCATGTTTGCCTACTACGACTTTCACTCTATGACTTGAAACAGACACCTCGTGTATGGTACTAACGGTCTGCCTCGTCTGCTACACGAATGAGGTTTTGTCAGAGCAAGTCTGATTCATCTCTATTTATTATGAGCGGGAAGTTGGGGACGGTATACTTACTCCTCTATGTCGATGATATTATACTCACAACCTCCACTGAAGTCTTGCTCTTTTCCATCATCACAGAACTTAGTTCGGAGTTTTCCATGATTGATATTGGTGTCTTATATCACTTCCTCGACATCTCCATTACTCGGATGTCTTCTGGGTTATTTCTCTAACAACAATCTACAACAGACATCTTTCATCGGGTCGGTATGTCAGAATGCAATCCATGCCAAACTCCCGTGGACCTGAAGTCTAAGCTCACCTTTGACTGCGGTTCCCCGATCTTCGATCTGACCCTTTATTGAAGCTTCACGGGGGTGCTACAATACCTCATTTTTACTCGTCCCGAGATTTCTTATGGTGTTCAGCAAGTTTTCCTTTTCATGCAATACCCGTGAGAGCCTCATTTTCTTGCACTTAAACGGATCATGCGGTACATTTTGGGGCACACTCACGCATGGCATTCACATGCACAAGTCTACGACCACGGGATTGGTTGCTTACACAGACGCTGACTGGGCTGGCTGCCCCGACACACCTCGATCGACTTCAGGTTACTGTGTGTTTCTGGATGAAAACTTATTGTCTTGGTCTTTAAAACGGCAGGTCACGTGTTCCATTCTAGTTGTGAAGTCGAATATCATATGGTTGCCAATGTTGTATATGAACTATGTTGGCTCCATAACCTCCTGCTCGAGTTTCATTGTCCACTCCCAAGTATATCGCTAGTGTATTATGACAACGTCAGCACAGTCTATCTCTCCACCAACCCGGTGCGACATCAACATACAAAACATATCAAAATTGACATACATTTTGTTCGCGAGAAGGTTGCAATGTGAAAAGTTTGGGTTCATCACATCCCTTTCATGCCACAGTACGTTGGCATTTTACAAAATGACTACCATCATGCCTCTTCGATAAATTTTGGTCCAGCCTCAACGTTCGTCTACCTCGCGTTGCGACTGCAAAGGCGTGATAGAATAACTATAGAAATATATATTTGATAGAATATATATAAAAATAAATATATTTGATGTACTCAACTTTAGGTAGGATTCTCTCTCATATGTACCTATATGTATCTAATAAAATGCACAAATCTAATATAGGGAAATTAACCAAATTGCATGCTTTTGTTATGTTTAACTTTGATTTATTTTTATCAAACTATATGTTACATTCGTCCACCTCTACAGAAATAAATATCAACATTCACAATCCCACAAAAAAATATAAATAATACAATCTCAATCATCTTTAATTCTATATTTTGACATAAAGATGTTATAACCGCTTACAAATAACTTTATACTTTCCGACATATCTCCAAATTAACCAAAACTCGTATTTTATTTTAAGATTTATGCAACACACTTACATTTTTTTTAAATATTTGACTTTCATTTCTTATATGTATCGACTATTTATAATTAATATTAGGGGTAGATACAAGTCAAATATCTAAACTTTCATTTCTTATATGTGTCAATTAAATATCATTTATGCTAGGGGTAGATACAAACCAAAATTTTGCATCCATCATATAAGGTTTTGATTTTTTTTGTATTGCGAGACAATAAAAAGAAAGGTAAATAATGCAATGAGAAAGCTTACCGAGGAGGTTTGTAATACCAAGAGTCTTATTCTTATAAGAAGGACTTCTCTTATTGTTTGGTCCATCACACGTTAAGGAGGAACGAAACAAATCCATCGAGTTGGGTCACACCCATATGTTGATCAATTTATCTACTATGTCACTCTTGAAGAAATCTCAGTCGAAAGTGTATTAACTTGAGAATCTGAAAGCAGAGTGAAGATTCATATACGGAAAAAGACAAAACAGAGAAGGAGTAGGAAAGAAAGAGCGAAGGAGGTACAAAAAAATGACAAAAAGAATTTTGATTCGAGTTTTTAATTATCTTTTTACATATTTATTTCTTATTATAACAAGGTTTTTCTCTTTTTATAAATCTATATCTACATATTTAATAAACTAATTAGTATTTTTAAATATATTTGATCACATTATTTGTATGAATATAAGACAAATGATTACATCATATATTTTTATCCATATTGGACCCTTGAAAATTTGAATTTTAGATATGTATTTCAATAATAATAATAATAAATCAACCACTTAAATTTGATTTTTATCATATTCGATCCCGTCCGTATTAGAAAAAAACAATTATATATTCGAATGGTGAAATACAAATACAAATAATTAAATCGATTATTTTTCGAATATAATTATAAATATAAATAGTACAATAAAATATTTGAACTATTTATAACTAAATTATATTAAATAAGAATTTTTTTGAAATATATAGATATCTATATTAAATTATAAAAATATAAGGGATTAGTTGAAAATAAGTAATAATTGCAAGAATAAAACATAATAACATGGCTTCATTTTTTTTACTATCCTTCTCCTGTGGTTCCCTTTCTTTCTCACCTTTGAGAAAATAATGAAAAGTAGCTGGAAAGATAGTTCCTACTTCCCGACCACACGTCGTTCCTTTCCTTCTATACGGTCGCACGTCGTTCTCCCTCTTCATTTTCATCTTTCGACATTCTCCATTAACACTCTATATTATCATCCCTCAACCCTGGTTTTCATTTAAAAAAAAGTTTTTTAAAAAAGTTTTTTAGATATCCCGAATAAGATGGGAAATAAAAAAGTTTTCATTTAAAAAAATAAAACAATTTTCATGGGATACAAAAAAAATAGGTCTTTCGGAGGTCCTGGTATTCTTCAAGATTTGTGCTCGTCGAATGAGAAGGCATTGAAAATCTCAGTGGAGCAAAAGTTCTCCATGGCAGAGACAATAGATTTGATGACGTGGCAAATATTTTAGAGCATGCATATTTGAAAAATAACTTGATTTTTATATTTAAATTTAAACATTTAAATACAAATTATATATATATAATAATAATTTTTGAAAGATTATTTCTAATCAAACCAACTCCACAAGAATTATTAAATATCTAAAAAAATTATATTTTATTATTATAAGTTTAATCTACAATAAAAAAAAGTCTTTTCCAAAATAAAAATATTTTCCGTCTCTCCCACTTAAATTTCATTTTAACTCTTTTACTCTTCCTTTTTCTATTCTTTCTTCTCTAATCTTTATTCTTTTAAAAATTTATTGGTATAAAAAGGCTTGTATTTGCAAGCATATATTTCTTTATTAAAAAAAGAATTACAAACCCAAGCATTGTTCCTATCTTCAATCTTGTCATTGTGTCGAAGGGGAATCGCCATTCCACCATAAATTTTTGGCTTTTGAAGGTCAATCTTCACAGATTTCACTTTGCTATATTACTTTCCACTCTTCAACCGATTTATAACCCCCGCTACATTTTGACCACTCGTTTTCGCTCAGCAGATTTCATCACCATTCCTTTAACTTTGCTTTTGATTTTGGTGATTTCGATGGTGAATCTGAACCCGACTCCAATCCCGAACCAGAACAAGAACACTAACACATCCAAATCCGGTTTCATTCGGAGATTTGAAAGAGGGTTGTTGCATTTCATTCGGAGGTACCCAAATGGTGTGCCTAGAGGCACCATTGATGGACAAATCTTCAAGGGTACAAGGGTACTTTTCTCTTAAGTGATATTTTTATTTTATTTCATTCCTCCACCTCTGTTCTAATGTTTGGATTTTTCAAATCAAATGGAAGAAGGTTTGAAATATCTTAGAGACAAAAGAATTTCCATTGTTTGTCAATAGAAATTTCTCATTCCTTCCTCTTTCTACATGATAGATCATGTTTGAAAGAGTATCTCACAAAAGGAATTTATACTCTTAATTGAGAATTGTTTTAGGAACACATGTACGCATTTATGAGGAATAAATCAGACCATGTAATAACCTTCTCTGCAAGATTTGAGTGCATATTCAAAAATATACATTTCTATGTTTACACATGCATTAAGGTCTAGGATCTGTATCAAGCTACGTTCAGTCTTAGATGAATTAGATGGTGTATATGCAAATAAGCATTATGTTGTAGTTTGAAAATTGTCTTGGTTTTGTGTTTGATTGTCACTATGACTTTTTTGTATTGTAGGGAGAGTAAATTTTGAATGTTTGATATGCATGAAATTCCTAGAGAAGAATAGAAAGGTTTACAGTTCTTGCAGATCTCTACATTGAATTTCTTTTGCGTTATACATTTGATCTAGTTCTGCATTAGACAAATGTGACATATTCTCATTGACTGAAAAATTCTAGGTCAAATTTATGAAGCTGATCAAATGTTATAGCATATCCAACTGAAGGTATCATGGAACTGTAAACCTTTCTATTGGTAATATAGATCAGTTTTCTTAGCTCTATTCTAGATCTGGAGCAGTTGAGTTGTATGGGTATCACATGATTTTACTTTTTAGGTGATAATATTATTATCATTTCTAAACGGTGGAATATCAGATATGCCCTCGTAGGGCTAAAATGCTTCAAAAGTACCATTCCTTAAAATAATTATTTAATCGAAAAAAAACTGGAGAAAAGACAAATTTACCCTTAATTTTCGAACGTGAAAAAACCCGCATTCTGGGTATTTTCGACGTGAAAAACTGTCAAACCGTGTCAAATCCAAGAAAAAACAAGTGATTTCGAACTTGAGAGGGATCGATTCGAAGTTGGCAAGAAGGAAATGGCTAGAATCAGCAGCGGTGGAGAAGAGAGCACGAGTCAATCTTCAATGGCGTCAATAAGTGTAAGTAGATCTATTTCTAGGGTTTTGCAGGATGTCGAGTCCCAAAATGGTTTATTGATTTGAAATGGGTGTGAGTGTCAATGAGTCGGTTGAGTCTCAGTGAGTCGGTTGAGTCGCAAGAGTCGGTTGTCTCAGTGAGTCGGTTTGGATCGCGATGGTTGGTTGAGCGTCGATTTCAAGGGTTTTGTAGGCTGTCGAGTCCCAGAATGGTTTATTGATTTGAAATGGGTGTGAGTGTCAATGAGTCTGTTGAGTCTGGGTGAGTTGATTTGGGTCGCATTGGTCGCTTGAGTGTCGTAGAGAGTCTAAGGGTCGTTTGAGTCGGTTGTCTCAGTGAGTCGGTTTGGGTCGCAATCGTCGCTTGAGCGTCGCAGGGGGTCTAAGGGTCGTTTGAGTCGGTTGTCTCAGTGAGTCGGTTTGGGTCGCAATCTTCAGTCGAGTCGCATGGGTCGGTTGAGCCAAAGGGTCGGTTGGGTCGCATGGGTCGCATGGGTCGCATGAGTCGCATGAGTCGCATGGGTCGCTTGAGTCGCATGAGTCGCTTGAGTCGGTAGAAGTATAATGTATTCTTTAATTAACTGGTCATTTTGTAGGTGGCCCCAAAGCCGAAGTTTGTGTATCAATTCAAACACATGGACAGAATGCCAAAGATCACCACCAAGTGTTATCCTCACGAGACAATAACGAAGCTGAGAGGAATCTTAGATGAATACGAGTTGCATTACTTTGACAAGGAATCGCAATTTAAGCATTTATTCCATTTCCAATGTGACTCCACATTGACTAAGGTTCAAATGTCTATCCTCCTAAATCACTCCGTGATTGTACGGGACAAGAAAGAGTTGTGGTTCGTCTTAAACGGTGTTCACATCCGGTACTTTATAGTGAAGCACACACTAATTTCCGGATTGCACTGCGGACCATATCCCAAAGGATTGGAGTCCAAAAGGGGTGATACATTCAGGCGGAAGAATTTCGGCCGTAGAAAGGTGACCCCCGCACAAATCATTGGAAAGCTTGTGAAGGCGAAGAATGACGAGGACCGAAGGAGGTTTGCAACTTTGTTGTTGTTGGTGCAAGTTATTGCTCACAAGCCTTCATCAAACAACTCTATCAGCCATGATCTCATTGACATGGTTGATGACTTGGAATTTT
>CM071862.1:26941370-26986975 GCA_036759665.1 Gynandropsis gynandra | reverse complement strand
GCACGGTCACAATACATGCGAAATCGACGAATTTACGGGTTTATAATGATAAAATGTAACAGACCAATCAAAACAATACATTAACAACGTGAATTAATGGTTAAAACAGATTATGACCCATGTGTCCCTATTTGAGTTGTGTATAACCAATGTCTGTGCTACAAAAGCGATAGTAGTGTTTTAAGAACTCGTCGGATGAGTTTGACAAAATTTCAAAAAATACATTCAACATTGTTTTCCAATGTCGATATTATTTATATTATAGTCTATATTGATCCTAAATTGATAATGGCATGGGTCGTATGGTCGCATATAATGATTGATACATATGAAATCCACGAATTTACGGATTAACAATGATAAAATATCGAATAGGTTCTAATTTAATCCAATTTAGGGTCACATTGGTCGCATGAGTCATATTTGTTCGCATGAGGTCGGATGGGTTCTAATTTAATCCAATTGAGGGTCGCATGGGTCAGATTATAATGAAGAATTTATCGAATTATAAGGATGAAAGTCCCAAAAGGTTTAATCAAAATAATACAAATAATATAGTATTACACAATTACTAACTAACAAACCTTTCTTTTTTTGAAGTCGGCGTTGTCTCGGTTGTCATTTTCCAAACACTGCCACTGATGCTGGCTTTTGAAGATGGGGTTTGTAACGACGAAGAACACGGGATTTATGTTGACACAAATGGGTTTTGTATCGACGAAGAAGATGGGGTTTGTCTCGACGAAGCAGACCGGGTTTGTCTCGACGAAGATGGGGTACTTCTCCGAGCCTCACCAGGTCCAGGATAACGATTCTCTTTAGGCCTTTCGCTTTGCCTTTTCTGAGCCAGCATAGGAGGTTCAAACGTAAACTCAGACACTGAAGGGGGAATGTCCCAATCACTGCAATCAGGAACCGGATACACGGTTTCTTGGTAAGCCAAACGCCATGTCTCCCGAAGGTAGTAGTTTGAACATAGATCTGGTATCTTGTGATCTTTACCAACCTTATGTGCTGCCGCAATTACGTGTCTGCATGGATACTTATCCACGTCAAACATTTTGCATTCGCACGTTCTTGTTTGAAGACTCACTACAAATCTTCTACCCATCTAATTTCTCACCTCATACCCATCACTCAGACTGTTAAATTCAATAACATCATATTTGGATGCCTGTCCAAACCGTTCATGTAACGTTTTCTCAACGTAAGGTGTTAACTTTTGAGAATCATCACCGGTAGCTGCTTCCAACCTATACCTATTGAACCATTCCACTGTCTTTCCCAAACAAATATCTAAAAGCCCTAGGATCGTAAAATTTTTTGACTTCTTCAACGTTGAGTTTATTGACTCAGCGCCATTAGTGGTTAATAAGTTGTACCGTTTCCTCTTAAATTTGCATCTTGCCCACTTAACCGGATCAAGTTCCTCTTTCTCCAAATACTTTGTAACATTAGGATACCTACGCAATGGTCACAACATTACAAAGGTTGGAGGGGGTACAACTCTTAAATTTGCATCTTTCCCACTTAACGGGATCAAGTTCCTCTTTCTCCAAATACTTTGCAACATTAGGATACCTGCTCAAAGGTCATAAAGGTAAAAAATGGCCACAAAGGTCACAACATTACAAAGTCGCAAAGGGGTACAAGGGTCGCAGGGGTACGAGGGTCGCAGGGGGTACAATGGTCGCAGGGTACGAGGGTCGCAAAGGGGTCAAAGGGTCGTAGAGGTTCAAGGGTCGCAAAGGGGTACAAGGGTCGCAAAGGGTAGAAGGGTCGCAGAGGTCACAAAAGACGCATAAGTCACAAAAGTCATTTTTTGTACTTGGCCTTCAAATCATTCAATAACACTTCAAATTCGTTCTCCGTGTATGTTGTCGCACATTTGAAGAACATTTCCGCCACAGTATCACCCTTTGAAGTCTTTCTACCATGGCCTTTATTGACGTAGCTCTTTATATTTTGCGATATATGACACGCACAAAAACCATGATCAGCTTCTTTATACACTTGTTTGACTGCTTTGATCAAGCTTTTATGGCGATCATATATCACAACGACATCACGTTCATCCGGTATCACCTGTTTCAATCTTGACATAAACCACGTCCATGATTCGTCCTTATCTGGACCTACAATAACACAATCATCATAATCTACAACACCTCCAAAAGCAGGAATTAGAGGCTCAATTTCCCTCTCAATTTCGATTTCACAATTCATACCTGCCGATTCTATTTCCACATACAACAGTGGTCGAATTCCTCTTATGCGATCGAACAGATAACAAATAAGATGTTTGTCATTCATTATATATGTCGGCTTCCTATTTTCACAAATATTAGGTAAATAGCTTAACTTCAACTTCGTTGTATTATTTCCTACCATCATCTCTGCGCATAACTCATCAACCAGTTGCTGGTATGTCAAACTAACCGGAGGACATAAGAAAAATACTCTCTGGTTTTCCTGAACTCTACTAACCCATTCAGATTCTCCATTTGGATTTTTTTCCCATTTACCATCATACAAAAAATAAATCAGTGTGATTTTCTCATCCACCGTATCCATTACACCTGTAACAAAAACATAAAAAGAGAGGTAAATTCTGTGACCCACAGCGACCGTGCGACCCTTGGACCCCTGCGACCCTTTCAACCCTTTGCGATCCTTGTACCCGTGCGACCCTTTCAACCCTTTGCGGCCCTTTCAATCCTTTGCGACCCCTTTCCCATGCGACCCTTTTACCTCTGCGACCCTTGGACCCCTGCGACCGTTGCGACCCTTGGATCCCTACGACCGTTGTGACCCTTGGACCCCTGCGACCCTTGCGCCCCTTGGACCACTGCGACCGTTGCGACCCTTGCGCTTTACCATGCGACCCTTGGACCCATGCTACCCTTTGAACCCTTTGCGACCCCTTTCCCATCCGACCCTTGGACCCTTGTGACCCTTTGACCCTTTGCGACCCCTTTACCCTTGGACCCCTGCGACGACCTTTGATCCCTTTGACCCCTCGATGAGACTCTGTGACCCAGTGCGACCGTACGACTCTGTGACCCACTCTGTCACCTTTGACATTGCAATAAATATGACTCGTTTAGACTCGTTTTCAATAATTGCAATAAACACAAGAGAAACACGAAAAACTCACTATACATACCTGGTTTTTCTGCGGAACATGCTTAATTGTAAGCTTTTTTGTTGACAACAAAGGATTTCAACCTATTGGCAGTGAATCTGATGCCGATTTCAAGCTACTCTCGCCGAATCTGTTGTGGTGTGGGGGAACAGTAATTTTCGCGCCACAGGAGAGAGAGAATTAGAGGTGCTCTAGAGGAGAGAGAAAAATTGTCGTCAAGGATAATATGAGATTATCAATATTTTAAAGGTAGATTTGAAGTTGAAACTTTTTTTCAACCAAAGGGTATTTTTGAAACACTTTAGCCCTATAAGATTATTTTTGAAGTTCCCTCCTTCTAAACATTCAACCCATAATATCATTTCCAATATAAAAACTAATCAATAACCAAATCAACATCTAATCTTCAATTTCCAAATATAGTTTGAGGTATACTCATTAATCTTCATTTATGAAATATAATTTGAATGTAAATTGAAATTTTTTTAAAATATTCTACCAGAAATTATTTTACACAAATTATTTTATAGGTTATATAAAATATGATGATAAAAAATATATCTATGATTTTGTTGGTTACTGATTATAACGAATGTATTATATATTTAAATACATATGTATATAATACATTTTTAGTTATGATCAATGGAGAAAAAATAAACAATAAATAGTGAAATAAGATTAAGTATTGTATAAAAAAAAGTAAGTGGTGGACCAAATTGAATACATCTGTATTACTTTATATTTGTGGTTTGATCGGTTGATATGTTTTTTATGTCTTTATTATGTTTTTAAATTAATTAATTTAAAACATGTTTTTTATCATAAAGATTTAAATAATATAAATATAAATTTTAAATATTAATAGTATAAAAATGTAATAGATATAATTTTAAAAATAAATTATATGTTATTTTAATAAATTTTTTTAATATATTAACTCGAATATCGCGGATCAAAAATTAGTACAAATATAAATAATCTAATTGAATATCTATTGAATTTAAATACAAATAATAAAAAAATTTGTAGTTCTCACTTAATCATACTTTAATTAATTCGAAACGATAGTAGTGAGTATATTCCCCAGATACGGTTGTATCTATCTGTGGGTATTTTACTTTTATTTACGAGATTACCATTCTCCCTCCCAACATAGGTTTTAGGGTTTCTCTAGGGGTTTCCTTTTCATTAACGATTTCTATCATCTCACTCGTATCTCCCTTTGTGCTTATTTGCTTTTCTGTTTGGAAAAAATAAATTGATGTGAATTCGGATCCTAAATTCCTCCTATCAACAGAAATTCAACTCCAAACCTTAGAGAAGATTGATGAATATGGAGGCTAGAGTCGGTGTTGTGATGGAAGGAGGACAGAGGGCTCTTAATTCAGCGGCCACCACCGCTTCCGCCTCGCATGGCGGCACTGTGGATGCTGGAACGAGGAAGCCATTGCAGCAACAACCGCAGGTGCAACCGCAGAGCCCCTACCACAATACTAACAAACAGTCGTTGAATCAGCAGCAGTCGCACATCGGCACCTTTGAGCATCTCCTCGCCGGTGGTATTGCTGGCGCTTTTAGTAAGACCTGCACCGCTCCTCTCGCTCGCCTCACCATCTTGTTTCAGGTTTGGTCTGGGATTGAGTTTCTATTTCCTTTGCATTCAATGAGGCGATACCTCGGGATTTAGAATTGGGTTTTTTGAAAGTTTGCTGCTTGTTAATGTTATGACTGAGCTTGGGTTTGGAGTAAGCGTGTATGCCTTAGATAGGCTATTGGGTTTCGATTTGGTATATGTATGAAGGCTCTGGAAAGGGTTTTACTGTTGGTTCTGTCTTGCAACGGTGAATTTTGATGGCAATTGGTCGTCTATTTATTTTGCTGGAACTAAGTCTTGACCCGTAGCCTAAGTTCATGATTTGATTACCTTAATTCTGTTAGGATATTGTCTGAAAAGTACCATGCGATTTGATTTTATCTTGACAGTTCTGTGTTGTATCATTAGTTGCAAGGTATGCAGTCAGAAGCTGCAGTGTTAACAAAACCAAGCATATGGCGTGAAGCTTCTCGTATTATTAATGAAGAAGGTTTTAGAGCCTTTTGGAAAGGAAATCTGGTCACTGTAGCCCATCGGCTTCCGTATTCTGCGGTGAACTTTTATACTTATGAAAAATACAAGAGTGTAAGTTGCTTATGAGCTTCTGAAGAGTTAATCTTGTGTAGCAGTGGCTTACTCTCTCTGTCATTTGATCTGATCTTGCTTCTTCTCTTTTGGGGCAGTTGTTACACTCAATCCCGGCATTGAGGAGTTATAAAGGAAATGCCAGCGTAGACCTTTTTGTGCACTTTGTAGGTGGTGGATTGGCTGGAATAACAGCTGCCTCAGCTACTTACCCTCTAGATTTGGTGAGGACCCGCCTTGCTGCACAGGTAATACGCTTATCCATGATTTAGTTTCAAACTGGGTTATTGATGATATGATGTCCAAATCTTTATCCTTCTTGTGTTCTGTCTATCTATAACCAAAGTAATTTATGTTTTGAATCCTTTACAGAGGAATTCAATTTATTATCAAGGTATTGGGCATGCTTTCCGTACCATTTGCAGAGAAGAAGGGTTTCTGGGTCTGTATAAAGGACTCGGTGCTACTTTGTTGGTACGCTTTTATTCTTCCCCTTGTTCTCATGAAATGAACTATGTTGGTACTTAACTGTTCCTCATTTCATAACTTTTGTGATGCAGGGTGTTGGACCGAGCCTTGCAATCAGCTTCTCTGCATATGAGTCACTGAAATCCTTTTGGCTATCTCAAAGGTAAAAGCTGTAAATTGAATTATTGCCTACTGATTCTCTCGATCCAATCATAATCCATCATCGTACTTTTTCTGTTTCCTTTAGGCCTAATGATTCACAAGTCATGGTCAGTCTTGGTTGTGGCAGTCTCTCCGGAATTGCTTCTTCGACAGGTTGGTTCGCTGGTTGTTCTGCTTTCTAGTTCTTGGAGTTTAAGTCAATTAAAAAATTAATATTGGCTGGAAAAATTATTTTGCTCTTAATGTACATAAGAGTAGGGGTAGGCAAATAACGAATATCCGTAAATATTCGACTATTCGTATTCGTATTAGTATTCGTCGAATATTCGATTTTACTATTCGTATTCGTAAATATGGATATTCGTAAATTCGAATATCCGCAAATATTCGGATATTCGCCGTATATCCATATCCGTAAGAAAATCAATTTTTTTTAAAAAATTAATAAAAAAATATCTAAATAATTTACATTTTAGTTTAAGGGTTAAAACTTTTATAATTTATATTTTAGTCCTTAAATTTTAAATATAATAACTATTTCTTTATATATTTTATATTTGATCTGAAAATCAATTATAATAATGTTTTTTATTTATAATTTGATCCTTAAAATTAATTTTATTATATATATATTTATATATTAAATAATTATCTCTTTAGTACTTACGGATACGAATACTTACGAATAATTGACTATACTATTTGTATTTGTATTTGTATTTGTCGAATATCTAAATCCTGGTATTGTATTTGTTCCTACGGATATTTGCTTTTTCGGTTCGAATACGATTCAAATACGAATCGGATACGAACATTTCGGATATTTTGGCCAGCCCTACATAAGAGGTCCAAACAGGATTTTTTTTTAAAAATTTGCCTAGATATATATATATATATGTCAAGATATATTGATTTTGAAGCGATATTTATATGGAGCGTATATTTTTCATCTATGCATCAAATGACAGTTAATTTACACTGATGTAGCAACATTCCCACTGGACCTAGTGAGAAGAAGAATGCAATTGGAAGGGGCTGGTGGACGAGCCCGAGTGTATAACACAGGACTCCTAGGAACATTCAAAGTCATATGCAAGACAGAAGGCCTCCGAGGGGTATACAGAGGGATCTTGCCCGAATACTACAAAGTGGTTCCCGGCGTAGGCATCGCCTTCATGACATACGAGACATTAAAGATCCTCTTCTCGCCAACCCTTCATTGACAAACGAGTCGAACAGCTCTTATACGTAGATGAGATTTAGTTTAAGCTTTGGTTTTAAAGGTAGATGAAGGAATTACCGTTTCTCTTGGTAACCTTGGTGGTAGATTTTACTTACTGCCCTGAAGAGATAAATTTTCTTTCAGTGTATAGGTTTTACTTTAGATGGATTTAGGTGTTTTAACAAATTTTCAGGCATCTCTTGAAATGGGTTTCTCCATGAGCAAATTTTTCTTTCGGAGTAATTTTGTCTTTTGCATTTTTAGTCGTCCGATTCACAAAGCTCTCTTTTCTGAGCAAGCCTTTGTATTTGTATATACATAACTATGGCCATGAACTCTTTTGTTTGATTAAGGATTTCAACATTTTTGTTTTCCTTGACGTTCTCTTTCACTGCACTGATTTGCAACTCATGGGACGTCATATGAGAATCACAAATTGTTGTAATCTTACTATGATTCATCAAGAGTAAAATGTATTTGGACATACGTCCGCATGTTTGGCAGGAGAGGGACCGCTCCGGGTAATTGTAAGTTATTACTGTCCTGAAAACGAAATTTTGACACCATCAAAATGCAATTGAGAAATGTCGTTTCAAAGTTAAACATAGTTACTCACTTCTATGTACACTTGTGAATTGAAGGATTAATCACACCATTTTAGCTCTTTAATTTGAAGTATGTTGTTATTACATTTTAGTTAGTTTTAGTTCTTTTTTACAATTTTTTGGGATAATTTTGTGATCTTGCAGAGGGACTAAAAAGAACTCCTTGAAGAAACATGCACAAAACGCATAAATATTGGAAACGCTCGACTTGAGCACCAAAATCGCTCGGAGAGCATGTTTAGTTTTGACACTCAAAAGTTCAAGAGGAATCGCTCAGTCATAGTGCTTAGACACTCGATCGATACAATACACCAAAATCTTTCTAGAGGATTCGCTCGAGCTGAGCAGAAACTAACTCGGTTGAGCGGTCAACCAAACAGAATTTTTCACACCCATAGGTTCGCTCGACCCGAGTGTACTGCGACTTGGTCAAGCGATTTGCCTGACTATGTCAAAGTTGGTTCCTATTTGCATGGGAAAAGTGCAGAACAACCAACTGCTTGGCCCAAGCATAGGCCAACTCGGTCGAGTAGTTTACTGGATTCACTAAATAATTCAATTTTTGAGTTGTTTAAGTGATGAGAAGGTTTCTATTCTAGACATAAAATAGACGAGGAGAGACGGAGAGGACAATAGAAAACCAAGAGAAAGACCCCAAGATAGTGTGAAAGAATGAAAAGGCTATCGAACTTCATAGAAGGATCGAATTTTCAGCGGAGACGAATCAAAAGTGAGGTCATGACGGCGATTGATCAAGAGATCGATTAAGATTCTCTAAAACTTACTATTTACTTGTTTCTTGCTATAGTTATTTTTCAAGATGTAGACCCATAAATTCAATATATGCTTTAGGCTAGAGTTTTGTGTATTAGAACTCGTCGTACTACATGAATGGATTTGTTGTTCTTGGTTTTTATGGTTTGTTGCATGTTTCATTCTTTCAATTCTTGAATGAGCCCCATGAATTGATTGTCACATGGTATAATTTAGATGGAAGCATCAGATTATATTAGACCGTATGCATAAGATAAATATGAATATTCATATCGAGAGGTACGTTAGTTGGTTTAACAATAATGATATTGGACGATAATGCATTCACATGTGATCATAGAAGTCAATGATTTCGATGTTGGATATGAATCTAGACTATGAGAGGATTTAGATTTATTGATAGCAAGTTCGGTATGTAAGTCATTAGACGAAGACATCAATAATCTATATGCTAGAATATGATCTATACTGCGAGAGCAGGTAGATCCATTTAAGATTATTAAATTCCCCGATAAGAACAAAGTTACACTTTCCATAATCTTTAATGAGTTCATTTATGTGCACTACAAGAAAATTCGGATTTCGGGACTGAATTTGCGGACTGACTAATCCGTCCCTAAATTTAGGCACGGATTAGGGACTAATTAAGGACGGATTAAGAAAATCGTCCCGAATCCGTCCCTAAATTTTGGGACCGTTGGGTAGTCCCTAAGTCGTCCGGAATTCGGGACGGAATCGGGACTACAATTTCGTCGGTCCGAAAATTGCGGACTGATTCACATTCCGTCCGCAATTTGCGGACTGCTGAGTCATCCGTCCGCAAATTGCGGACGGTTTAGAGACCACAGTTTTCCGTCCGCAATTTGGGACTTATCGTCAACAAACCGTCCGCAAATTTCGGACGTATTAGGGACGGTTCGTCGGGAAATATTCATTCCAGTCCGCAATCCGTCCAGAATCGGTCTTAAAATTTTCTTTTTAATCTCTAATCTTCTACCCGTTTCTCACACACAAATCTAACATATTTCTCTTAATATCTTGTTATAGTTTCTAATTGTAATGGCATCGTCGTCGAGATCGAATATTTTCGTTTCGAGACAATGGATGTATAGAAGAATTGATCCGGAAACTCAAAGTGTATCGAAGGAGTTTGTAGAAGGCCTTACACAGTTTATGACGGTGGCGACAAATCAACAAGTTTATAGAGAAAACGGTAAGTTGGTTTGTCCATGTATAAAATGCAAAAATGGAAAATTCGTTAATGAGAAAACCGTTTGGAATCATCTCTATTTAAGAGGGTTTACTCCAAATTATTTTATTTGGTTATCTCATGGAGATAATTTTGCACCACGACCGAGGGGCGTTGTGGAAAATTTTAGTAGGGGTATCGTAAATCATAGTTCGATTACATTACATATTTTTAAAAGTTCGATTACATTACATATTTTTAAAAGTTCGATTACATTACATATTTTTAAAAGTTCGATTACATTACATATTTTTAAAAGTTCGATTACATTACATATAATACTAAACTGTCCGATTACTCCGCGTCGGTATCACTGCTCTGAATTGCATCCCAATCGATGTTAGGCATTTGCGCTTTCATCATGCTCATAAGCTTATCCATACGCCTTTTTGATCGTTCATTCTCTTTTCTTAATAGTTTCGACTCCTTTAGTGCTTGTTCAACGCGCCTGTCGGATTCTTGGAACCTTTCGTCCATTTGTTGTCGGAGCTCGTAATCCACTTTTTGTTTACCTTTGGATGAAGTTGAATGTTTTGAGGACATTGCTCCAAGTCCGAAGATACGACCTTTGTAGGGCGTAACTTGCTGTAAAACAAATACCGAGAATTAATAACATTTTTAAATAATGAAATTAGATCATAGTAGAATGTAATCATTACCTCGAGATACAACTCGTTGTACTCTTCCTGACTAAGAGTAGTTTGTGAGCCGTCTTTTCTCGGTGGAATTTGCGATACTCGCTCCGATGCCATGTTTTGAACTTCATCGTGAATGCTTTTCGCCTTTGGATCCACCCACGAACCATCTGACTTCCTGACGTGTGTACGTTCCAACAATTCTATATAAGATGGTTCGTATCCCTTCTCTTTCGCCTGAAAAAAATAAAAAGACATAGTTTAATAAATTTTGCACGGAATACATTTTGCACCATTTCCACATAGGGGTTCATTTCTACATCTTGAGAAGACTCAAATTCATCATGATGTATAGTGCCCCTAAAGTTTTCCACAACATTACTAGATCGTGGTGCAAATTTTTCTCCATGACATAACCACATGAAATAATTCGGGGTAAATCCTCTTAAATAAAGATGCTTCCAAACAGTTCTCTCATTAACAAATTTTTCATTCTTGCATTTCACACATGGACAAACCAACGTACCCGTTTCTTTGTAAACTTGTTGATTCGTCGCCATTGTCATAAACTGTGTGACGCCTTCTATAAACTCTTTCGATACGCTTTGAGATTCTAGATCAATTCTTCTGTACATCTATTGTCTAGAATCGAAAATGTTCGACCTTGATGAAGATGCCATTATATCGCAAACACTAAAGAAGTTACGGGGTGAAAAATATGAGAGTAGCTTATGAAAAACGGATCAATGGTTGAGGGATTAAATAGATTATTTAGGAACGGATTAGGGACTAAGAGAGTAATTTTCCGAAAAATCGTCCCTAAACCGTCCCTAAATCTGTTGTTGAAGTCCTAAATTTAGGGACGGTTTCAAATCCGTCTCCAAAATTGGAAACGGATGGACCGCCGTCTCCAAAATTGGAAACGGATGGACCGCCGTCTCCAAAATTGGAAACGGATGGACCGCCGTCTCCAAAATTGGAAACGGATGGACCGCCGTCTCCAAAATTGGAAACGGATGACATGTCCGTCTCCAAATTTGGAGACGAATGGTCTGACGTGTCTAATCAGTCCGCATTTAGAAATTTGGGACTTACCGTCAACAAACCGTCCGCAAATTTGGGACTTACCGTCAACAAACCGTCCGCAAATTTGGGACTTACCGTCAACAAACCGTCCGCAAATTTGGGACTTACCGTCAACAAACCGTCCGCAATTTGGGACTTACCGTCAACAAACCGTCCGCAATTTGGGACTTACCGTCAACAAACCGTCCGCAAATTTGGGACTTACCGTCAACAAACCGTCCATGTATAAAATGCAAAAATGAAAAATTCGTTAATGAGAAAACCGTTTGGAACAATCTCTATTTAAGAGGATTTGCTCCAAATTATTTTATTTGGTTATCTCATGGAGAGAATTTTGCACCACGACCGAGGGGTGTTGTGGAAAATTGTAGTAGGGGTATCGTAAATCATGAAGTGTCTCAGACTTTTCAAGATGTAGAAAACCCTTATGTAGAAATGGTGCAAAATGCGTTCGTTGAAAGAAACGAATATGAAAATATTGAAGAAGATCCGAATGAAGAAGCAAAAACCTTTTTTGAAATGTTAGAAAGTGCTAGGCATCCACTCTACGATGGTTGTAGAAGTGGTTTATCACGGTGTTCTTTATCTGCACGGTTAATGAATTTGAAGACAGAAAATAATCTTTCTCAGAATTGCATGGATTCTATATCGTAATTAGTAAGAGATTATTTGCCCGAAGATAATAATGCAGTCGAGTCATATTATGAAGTGAAGGAACGATGGTGGAAAGCTTTCGTGGTATATTTTTTAAAATATTCATTTCATTATAAATTTTAAATTTATAAAAATATTTACATACATAATTATTTTATAATTTTCAGCAAAAATTTTATTGGGATCCTGCAATAACCGTATTAGTAAAGTCTGAATTTCAAAAGCATGCGGGAGATCGATTGAAAAATCTTTTATACGAAACAAGAAAAGAATGGCAGAACACCAATGTCAAACCCACTTGGATCCCTGATGATGTCTGGGAACAGTTGCTTGCCCATTGGGACTCTCCTCAGTTTAAGCAGCGAAGTGAACGCGCTAGTCGATCTCGTCGTTCTGATAGATCGGGATATGGTCCTAGTGCACATACTGCTGGTTCCCGCTCTTTCGCGGAGGTTTACGAAGATATGGTAAGATTTAAAAGTTTTTTAAGTTTTACTAGGAGTGACATTTGTTAATACGTAAAACATCAAATTTGTTTTAGAGGAAAGAGAAAGGATGTGAACCGTCGTACGTGGAATTGTTAGAACGTACACACAAGAAAAAATCCGACGGTTCATGGGTAGATGCCAAGGTCGCGAACGAGGAATTACAAAATACAATCTCGGAGATGAAAGCTCAACTAGAACAACAAAACTCACATGTCAGCGCTCTGCAAAGAGAAGTAGAACAATCAAGAAGAGAACGTGAGCAGTGGCTAAGGATGATGAAAGCACATATGTCTTCTATCAATTGGGATACGGCCGAAAACAATGATGCTAACGACGATAATAATTATCACCTACTAATTTGTAAACAGATAATTTAAATATTTTTATATGCATGTTTTTATTTAATTTCAATTTTTTTAAAATTCTTATTTTAATTTTTTTTTAAAAAATTTTCCGGACGGCAAAATGCAGTCCGGAAATTTCCCGACTGCGCTATTGCCGTCCGGAAATTTCCCGACTGCATTTTGCCGTCCGAAAATTTCCCGACTGCATTTTGCCGTCCGAAAATTTCCCGACTGCATTTTGCCGTCCGAAAATTTCCCGACTGCATTTTGCCGTCCGAAAATTTCCCGACTGCAATTTGCCGTCTGGAAATTTCCCGACTGCATTTTGCCGTCCGGAAATTTACCGACGGCAATGATCCATCCGGAAATTTAAAAATGCAATCGTCGGGTTTTGCGACGATTTTCGGACTATCCATTTCGTCCGAAATTGCGGACGGTTTGCGGACTACATTTGCCGTTTGTATTTCCGGACGGATTGCGGACGGGAACTGATTGGCGACGCTCGTTTGCGGACGGCTCGTGCCAGTGACGGCTCGTGCCAGTCCCTAATCAGTCCCTAAATGAGTTTCCGGACGGATTAGGGACTGATTCTTCAGTCCCTAATCCGTGAATTTCTTGTAGTGGTGGTAATAATTCTCGAACCTAGAAGCATCATCTCGCCCATATATTTTTGTAATTTTAATTTATTTTACTTGTCTATATTAGATATACCTACATTTTTTGTTGTTCATGACTAGTTTTTTGTGAAATCGATAGTTAAATTCCTCTTAGTTCTTGTGTTCGATCCTGTTACTACACGATCCGTATCCTTGCAAAATTTCTAATCTAGATATAAATTATAAAACTTGATATATGGGAAAAGGAAGTGTTTTGCATTTTAGTTTTCGTATCAATGTTAGAAGTTCAACAAAAAATGTTATAAAGCGAAAATTATTGTCAGAGAAAGGAGCGGCGAGAAAAATCATGATAAGTTGAAGATGATGTCAGTGACATTAACATTTTCTCATTAGCAATTAAAAAAATTATAGTGTTTTTTTAAAAATATATTCTTTTATTGAAAACCTAACCTACCATGCTCAGTTCGAATGCACGGTTGCCCAGTCCGGGTTGGATTGGTTGGCGACACACACATATGATTAATTTTAGTAAAATTCACAATATTCTAAAAATTTCTCATAAACTCTTTTCTATCATAAATAGGAACTGATGTGCGTTTAATCAAGTAATAAATTACCTAGACTAACACTTCCGCAAGAATACGGATCGTGTAGCAACTAGGGTCGAACACAAGGAATTGATGCGACTTACAAGTTATTAAGCTAATGAATAAGACGTGATGGATCAAATAGTGGTGGAATGCAAACTAACCTAAGACCAATTGAATAAGACGTGATGAATCAAATCGTAGGGGAATGCAAACTAATCTAAATGCAAACTAAACCTAAAGATGGGAATAACTCAGCGACAAATCACCATAGGTATCAAGAGTTGCACAACAATGTATCGAAGTTCTAACAAGATAATTGGTCTAAGGTACTATCATGAGTTCAGGGAATTCAAGCTCTCCTATAGGGAGTTCGGGAAAAGTTTTAAGAACAACCATGACTGGCGTAGACTTGTCCGCTATCTAGCATGCATATACCAATGTATCCATTGTGCATCTTACATGCATAGACGCATTACGTCTGCTATCCTAATCCCTAGATTTAACCGTTTGACCTGGCGTAGATTCTAAACCGGCTAAACCCTAAATCATGGCTAAGTTCCGAAGTCTAATGCCCTGGCGTTGGTTTATTAGGCTTCTAAGATCATTCAATCAAGTGGCGTACAGGTAGAGAAAGCATTAAGTACAACCATGAGATCTGAAAACATGATAAATACCGATTTCATTCATTCAAGTGGCGTACAGGTAATGAAAGCATTAAGATCCACCATTCGTTAAGCACAAGACTTCTCTACATATTGGCAATACTCTCTAACCTATGGCAATAGATCTACTCGAACATGAACTAAGGAAACGAAACACAAAAGAAATCTAAATTCAACATAGATAGAGAAAGAGATGACTCCCTATGTCTTCATTAGATCCTCCATGCCTCGGATCCGTAGATCCGTCCTTCTCGACCCTTCAAAGTGTGTCTTCTATGGCACTGAATCGTCCTTGAGTCCCCCCCTCTTTCAATTCTGCTCGATTTCCCTTTAAATAGATCTGATTTCCCTTGATTTGGCCGAACCAAAACTTAGGAAAGTTGTTGAGATCTAGGGACCCGATCGGGCACATCTTGTACCCGATCGTGCAAGCTATTTACCCGACCGTGTGCATCCATATTCGCCCGAGTGGGCACCTTTGCCCGATCGTGTTCTTCTTCAGCCCGAGTCGTGCAAAGTTACGGCATGTTTTGATGACCATCAACCCGAGCGGGCGCAATATTTCCACCCGATCGGGCACACATACCCGATCATGTCCCTTTGGCACCTGAGTCGTGTAAGGCTACGGGGTTGTCAAGGCACAAATTACCCGAGCGGGCATCTTTCATTACCCGAGCGGGCATGTCCTAAAATGGCGTTTTCGCTCCTTTCGCTCGGTGTTTGCGCGCTCACTTCAATCCACGGTCTTGTATAAGCTGAATCTTGTCATTTTGGGGTTAATTGCCGATTTCTCTCGTGTTTCTCGTAATGTCTTCGTTTCCTACACCAAACACGAAATGTAGATAAAATCCTCGAATAGTCTCGATAAATGAATGAAATCTAATAAATCTACCTAAAACTAGACCTAAGAATGACATAAAAACTACTACGGATTGCGTGTTATCAGGAACCTTAATATACACCTATAAAATGGTATTTCCCAAGCAATTTGGGATAAAGAAAGTTATTTCCACAATCCTATAAATGACTATAAGATTTGATGAAACCAATCTCTTTGTAACTGTAGGAATTTGATACTTAAGTTTCACTATCTTTTGCTTTAATTGATGCGTCGTGAAGTGACGTGACTAGTGAAAGTGAAATAGTTCTTGAACTTTTAAAAGCTCAAACTGAGACCCCCACAACACGTTTGAATTCCTTAAAGTTTGCTATTTCGTGATACAAACAAAATGCCATTTAAGGTCGTGCACATATGTCTTGGCTCTAAGGATGATCTAGAAAGAAAATTTTATGTTCTTTCATATCGGTTCACCTTCACACTCATTTCAACAGTAACTTCATTAAATTCTTTACACGACCACTTAAGGTTATAGAGTTATTAATTCCTTTAGACTTGCATAACAATCATCCATCACATCATTTTTAAGACCATTCAACAACTAGATTTATGGATTAAAGCACTATAACAAATAAGGAATTGATTGTAGTGCATCTAATAGCATTCAAGTCAAAGGCTTCAGTCTTGTTCCCTTAAAATACGCTTGAATAACTCTTGTATAGAGTCCTTTTGTTAAAGGATCCGTCGAGTTTTTTTTATCTCACAAACTCCTAGGAGATCACTCCATTTTCTAAAAGTGGTTTAACCATGTTTGATGGAATGTGTCTTGTTTTGCCAATATACACATCATTTTTGGCAACTCCAATAGCAGTTTGTGAATCAAAGTGGTATGAGATTGGAACTAAAGACCCCCGTAATGGCATTGGCATATCACCTAACATGCTTTTTTAACCATATTAAAGCGAGCAATGCAATTTTATTTGGATGATTTCCACGAAAAAATTCCTCCAGATCGTCATTATTAGTCACCCAATTCACATCAAAATAACATTCATAAACAACAAAAAAAAAACTTGTTAAAATGTAAACACAATCGATGAATTGTGTTTTAGTGTTCTTTATTGGGATTATTAGTGTATCTACTAAGTCAACTTACAACATAAAAAATGTATAGCTTTGTATAATTCACTAGGTATATAACACTTTCTATAACTTTTGTATATTCAGTTTGTAAAACACTATTTTCTTTTTAAGACTCATGTTAGGATAATAAAGAATACAAACATGCAATTCCTAAACATATTAGAATTTTAAAATATCTTTTCAATGTAGTGTGATTGACACGATGAAAACCATATTCAATTTTTTTTCTTTTTAACAATAAGAATAACATTAACCTCACATATATCTTTCATGTTAGAAAGAGAAGATAAAAAGATCTTGGTGCCATTGCCATCAACATAAGTATATGATCAAACAATCAAAACCAAATGATTTTGAGTAAAAACAAAAATGAGAGGAATTTAGAGCATATCCATTGTTTAATAAAGTATGGTCAAATTTTTCATATTATTGATTGGGCGCCTATTAAGACAATTGAGAGATTTTTTAACTCTACATACTTTTTTTGTTCTTGACAAGCTAATATAAATCCTTTTGGTTGTTTCATTTAAATTTCTTCCTCTAAATCTCCATTGACATTACTAGAAATCATCAATTTATCGACATATTTTCGAATCAATAGGTCGTCTAAAAATATTTGGATGTTTTAAGGATAGACAACAAAAGTAGTCGCTAAACCGTCTAAAAATATACAAGAGAATAGTTAGTCCTAGAATTTTGAAAGGGTTTCAAATATATTCCTAAATTTTTGACGAATCAAAAATAAATTTTTGGTTCGTCACTAAATTTATTGATGGATTTTTTGCTTGTTCCTAAATTTTTCCGTATATACCATCATTTTCGTATGTCATTTTTTCTCTTCATTATTTTTTCCGTATAACTCATATACCAACCAACGAGATGGAAGCTACGAAGGTTCCTCATATTGAGCTTAATCTCCATGTTCATTGGGATATGTGACTTCTTGCCTCTCTTGGGTACATAGCTGCTCATGGAAGATACACATGGTATGTCATCTTCTGCGATGAAGTTTGGGGATTTTTAAGTTTGTGGATCTTTCTCATTATCTTGTTTTCTCTCACCGGTAGTCAATTTAGAGAGTTTTCATAAGAGAAAAAGGTCGTTGGTAATTTATTTCAAAAATTTATGAACAAAAAAACCCGGACAGAGTGTGACACATTTTTTCCATAATTGATTTCGAAAGGATATCTGGTACTGATGACCAATTATTGATGGATGTAAATCGTCGATGAAAACATTTTGTTGAACAGATTAGGGATGATTTTTTCAATCCTTAAATTAGTATTTTCTAGTGGTGTGAGAAACACTGTTTTTAGATTCATGTGATGAATTATCAAGTCTCGAACAAATAAAAAGGACTCAAAGATCTAATGGTAATAATTTTAATCGCAAGTGAATAAGCATCAAAATAGTCTATACCCATTTTTAATCTATCACACTACTAGCTTAGTCTTAAATTTTTCAATTCATCAATCTTGATTAGTTTTTTCCTTGAAAGATCCTTTTACACGTAATAGACTTGCTTTACATAGGTAAATCAATCAAATATTAGGTGTGGTTCAATGTAATTCATTTTCAATTGTTTCCTTACAAAAACTAGATTCTATATATGTTAAAACATATTCATAAAATCTAGTATCGACATCAATAAAAATGTAGAAACAAATTGTTCAATTATTTTTTTTATCGGAATTTTCAATTAGAAACCAATGACTAAATAAGGCCCAAAGTTATTCTCAATTCTTTTCTTTAATATTTCTAAGTTCAATCACAATTTTATTAAGACGAACTACATGTTAAAAATTCGGCATTTTTAGATTCTTAGATAAAATTATCAATCAAACACATAGGTATATATATGCAAGACCATCTTCAGCGTAGCCATTTAATGCAAAATCAAAGATTTTAGGTCCAATATTAGTTTTTCTAAATTACGGATATGCAACTTTAACACGACAACACCTAATATTTAAATAGTTCAAATTTGATTCAACAATATAAACATACTAATAGTTACTTCCATTAGCAATAACAAAAGTAGTGTTCAAGTCAGATAGACCATTAGACAAATCACCATTTCCTATAAAATTCTCATTTTTTTATTAATATCACTTTATCACCCTCGAATAAAAATTTCAGACCAACCTTATTAACAAATCTTTAGAGATTAGATTCCCGCTCATGGATGAGACATACATCATATCATTTAAAATCCATTTAAACATTTTCAATACGCAATATCATGGAATTTATGAAAAAATGTATTTATTAGAGCATAAATGTCTCATGGTATTAATCGATTTTGTTTTCAATCAAGTTTGCTTCAACCCTCATTAAAAAATAATTTAATATGTTTTACAATGACTTGCCGAACATAATTGTTGTTAGGCTTATGTTCAACTTTTTTATCCTTCATGTTCAACGCTAATAAGATTTATGGTCTGATTTTTCACATCATAACAATACAACACTTTGCCTATCATAATCTTTTGGTTATTGTCTTTGGAATTTTTCTAGTATCCACATATTTTAAATTTCTTTTCTTTGACTTTGGTTAGGAGCAATATAAGATTCAACTAAGTTAGCTTTAACATAAATTGAAGAAATTGAGTTTTGTTTATCTTTCAAATGATTAGCCTCCGGAACTTTTATGTGGTAAATAACTTCTTATAGTAGTCGGTCCTTGTTCTCATGTTTCAAACGAAATATGTAATAAAGGTGGAAATATCTCCAATTAAATGTTAGATCATAGGATTTCACACAATTTTATATCTTCACCGAGCACATTTGTAACTAGTTTTTCATATTCGTGTATCTGGTCCATCATAGGCGGGGCAACTTCGAAAATACCTTCATAGGGCTAAAATACTTAAAAAATACCATTCCCGAAAAAATAATTTAACTTCAAAAATACCCTTATAAATGTTGATATTCCCATAATACCCTTGAGCCCCTGCGACCCAGTTCGCCCCAGCGATCCAGTTCGACCCAACGATCCAGTCCGACCCTACGACCATATGACCCTGCGACCCAGTTCGACCCTGCGAACCAGTCCGACCCTACGATCCAGTTCGACCCTGCGACCCTGTGATCCTGCGACCCAGTTCGACCCTGCGATCCAGTTCGACCATGTGACCTATTGCGACCCAAAATCGCCAGAAATCGCCGGAAGTCGCTCGAAAATTACTGCAAAATGCTCAAAATTGAAGGAAAAACTCGAAAATGGAAAGAAATCGCTCGAGAATGGAAGGAAATCGCTCGAAAATGGAAGGAAATAACTTTCAAATTTGTTTCACTCCTCTCAAATTTGTCTTTCCCTCCTCTCAAATTTGCATTTCCCTCATCCGTATGTATTTTTCACTAACAAAATATTAGGGCACATATGTTTTTTCTCCATTTTTTTTCCATCAGATTTAGGAGGATACTTTTGAAGCGTTTTAACCCTACAAAGGTATTTCTGATATTCCTCCATTGTAGACTTGTAATCAACCATCTAAACTTGCATCAATTTTTTTTACCACACACTTCTTTCTACCATCATCTTTAAAACCATATATTGTTTCCAAGATATTCCAAACTTATTTTGCATATTTCTATTTGACAAAAATATCAAAAGCATTTGTCAAGTGATTAAGGTGGTCTCGTGGTTTTGTTGTCCTCTCGAATTTCGCCTTGACCTCGTCATCAGTTTTTTTCTTTTGTTCTGTCTATTTGGTATGGGACTAGAGTAGCACAAAAGTGTGGTTGATCTTGATCGGCTAGAAAGTCGAAAAGTATGTAATCCACCTCCAATTGCTCGAAGAAAATAAGTAATTTTGATAAATCGTTTGGTCAAGAGAACTGAGTTTGGAGCCATGACTTAGGAACAAAGACAGCCATCGGTTGATGTAGTGATTTCACTTTCACATTGTTAGGATAAATGAAAGTTGAGATGTGGAATGTACCACTGCCCTAAAAGCTAAACTCCAGCACGACCGAGATGCATTGAGAATCCGCATTCGGTTCCCATGGTTGACACAATTATTCCAGGCTTACACGCACTCGTGAGAATGAAGGATGAGATAACAAACCGAGATTGATTTGCGCCAAATCATCTGGCGATATCTGAAATATTCTACAGACTAAACAGACGAAAATTCGAACTTGAATCCAAGTAACCATATTAACCAAAGCTTTTGTCAAGAAACTACATGGAAACAAAGTGCAGCAAAAACCAATGGAGTCTACATTTGTTTTCAGCAATGAAACTTATGGTTTCAGTTGAGTAGAAGAGATTTAGTTTAAGGTTTTTATTGGACACCGCTCAATCTTGCCCAGTCGACAAATTGCATTCCACCGTAGATGTTATTGGCAAACCTTACACCGACAGTAAAGGCCATGGCCACAGGAGGCACTTTCTTGGCTACAGGTGATGCTTCCACCACTCTTTCAAGCCCATTGATGATTTGGTAACGAGTGTTTGATGAAACGGCAAGGAACACACCTGCAAGTTCATCAAAATATCGGGAAATTTTGCATCGAACAAGCCATTAAATGACTATAAATAGAAATAGTAAGGTAAAAGTTCAAACTTTCATACTCAAGTCATCTAAAGGAAGCCACCCAAATGACCCAAATATGGAAATTAAAAGCTTTTATTGGATTAATCATCGGATTTAAGGGATAGAAAACGTCACGGCTATCATATAAACGAGGCAATAGTTGTTTAGAGAATTCAAAACTAAGTTCAAAAGCATATGTACCCCATAGAGCTGCACTCTTGATCAATGGAGGTACAGGGATGTCCTCTTCTGATTTCTTGATGCTTCTGAGAAGAGAAAGAAGAACAATCCAAACCCGTAAGGCACAACAGAAGCTGAACAACCCTTCTTTGAACAATGTTCTACAGGAAGAAAAATATACCGTTTGGCTGTCATAATCATATTGGCAATGCCTTGTCCAATGATACCACATCCGAACCCAACTGCAGCATACATTATACCCTGACAATAAAATGAACATAGGGACAGTGTTAATAAAAAATTCTCAGGTCAAACTGTTGAATTGATGATCATATCTTATACCTTGTAGAAGTACGTAGCGAGTCTCTGCTGCACGGAAAATCTACACCCAGGTCTTTCAGCTTCAAACACACTACATAAATTCAACACACAACTCTCTGAAATGTCAAGCATCACTTACAAAAATGACCCGTTAGTCTAAAATTCATTTCGAATGTAGAAATGAAGAGCGTTATAAGCACGTAGCATGCTTCCCATGAAACCACTCGATGAGGAGGGTTGGCCAATACGGACATAAGGTGCTAACATTCCGACCAGAGCAACATTAACCACAACTCCCACCAAAAGATCTGCAACATACAACTCAAACTCCGCCCAAAAATCCTTTCCTCTCTTTTGAACTTCAGCAACAGTGGCACAACAAGAATCGATCACTATCTGAAATTGGTAGATCAAATGCCCATTATTCTCAATTGACTAGATAACAAAAAACGAGAGAAAACGTCCAGTAGACTGCATTATTCAACCGTAGTAAGAAAACAGAAGCACACAGTGTGTTGTTGCAAATGCATGCATTGACAAAACATAGCGAAATCTTCCATGAAACTCTACAACTTTATGTCATGAGAAGTACTGTTCAAAATATGAATGGAGAAGAAGAGGAAGTCAAAGCAATCCTTTGTTGCATAGAAGCTGTGAATGTGAAGCCCTATGTTGAATATCTGTTCATTACCTCGGTTCCTATTTTGAAGAGAAAAGACGGATCAGCCAACATTCTGTTACGAAGCATCGACCACGACCTTATAGCAACCCCCAGCGGCCAAGCTGACCCCTGGAATATAAGAGTAAGTCATAGCAAAACAACCGAAGAAGACTCGAGACCCATCTGAAATTGTTAATTAAGAGAAGCCAACAAACCGTACCTGCAAGTCCAAATACCTAAGGAGGAGCACTTTACGGATTCCAAAAGTCTTGGCAGCCTCAAGCATATCTGAAGGAAGAGTAGCTCCCCGAGCTTTAGTCTCTCTCATTACCTCTTCAAATTTCATAATAGGTCCAAACTCCTTTTCTTCATAGTCCTCACTATCATCCTCGCCTCCATTTTCATCTCCTCCACCTCCACCATTATTAAATCCCCCATTACCATTACTACCATCTAAACCATCCCCACCATTACCATTATCAAATTTCAATGATTGATCAGTTTCCGATATACTAACATTTCCTTTCCCTACAATGTCATCACCTCCTTTGACTTGCATCGTAGTCGTAGAGGCAGGTTGTGAATCAGCTTGTGAATGACACATATTTATAACCACAAACCTCGATCTTTGGCTTCCCGATACACTCTTAGTATGCAGAATCGGAACATTTCCTTCCTTTTTTACAAAATTTCCAAATTTAATGCTACTGAATACACAATCTTGATTCCTTATCCTTATTAAAGAGACATTGTTTCGCACTGTGGAAACATTTAAGAACTGAAAATTAATAGCACTACCCGCCATCCCCTGCTCTATACTATAACCTCAAACAATGATAATTCGACAAATACAACACTCCAATTCTCTAAAAGCGCTACTGAGGGTCAAATGAGCTAATAAACCAACTGAAATCAACTGAATTGGTAAAAGCACGAATCCACATTGATATCCATGCTTATTCCAGTGAAGCTCTGCAACAAACAACAAAACCGAATAGCTTTATGCATGAAAAACATGAAGGACAACTACTTTCGACGATGATGTTCAAATCGTTACCCATTTGTCTAGATTACTAGGAATTAAATGTAAAATGAAGAATCCAACAGTATGATTTTGCAAAGAACACATAATGAACTCTTAGCGGATTTAAGGAGCTTCATTTCGAAACCTAAACTGCTATCATTGGTAGCGGAAAAAACCTAACCTCGTTTGTGGTCGGAAGGAGAAAAAATGGCGGCGGAGATACACGCTACAACAAGAGCGTAGGCGGCGAATGAGGGAGACTGCTCAAATTTTTTTTTTTTTACGTCTCTTGGTGTGATTAGGGTCACTGGCGCTTATTTTCGTTGTTTAATTTTTATTTTCTTTCCTTAATAATATTTCCTTAGATTTTTTTTTCGATTGTACAGGAAAAAAAAGAATTCTTCTCTCTAAATTCCGCACGTGTGGTCGATACCACTAGCAAGACGTGTGAAGTTTTTTTTATCCCGTTTACAAGTGTTCATTTTCTCATTTTTTTTAAAATCTAAAATAAAGATTTTAAACGGTGAAATATTAAGATGCTTTTCTAGTTTTTTAATCACGTATATCTTTCAAAAGTTAGATTAAAAATAAAAAATTGAAAAAAAATTAGAATTACCAATATTATAAACGTAAAATTGAAATTGAGATTTTATTTAGAAAAAGATAGGATAAAAACTTATTATATTTTTTATTTTACCGTATATAAAGTAATTTTATTTTATATATAGATTATTATATTATTTCAAAATAATATACGAGTTTATAAAGATTATTAATTTTATTTTAAATATATTCTAACTCCTCTAATTTTTGTTTGATTTCCAAAACTTCATTCAAATTTTTATCAATATCTAAAATTTTGTTGTAGATATTAGAAAAAAAATCATCCTGTAATTGTTTTAGTCATAAACAATTTTGTTATTGTTATCTCTATTGTGAACGGTATCACGACGATGGTGACGAAATTCTAATTCATTTGATGGCCATAATCCCTTCTTAAAAAAGTCGTACATATTCTGTCGAAATTTCTTTGCCGACGATAACACAGAAAGATGAACATCGTTGAAAGAGAGAACCAAAATGTATATCGCCAATTCACCCAATTTTGATTAGTGGAATCCCCTTATCGTTGTTCCAATGCCAAATGTGAACACCAAAAACATGATCTTCATTCCATCAAGAAAACAAGAGACAACATTCCCACCTTTCTCAAATGTATTTATACCAATACCCAACTACCCCAACAAAATTCTCTATTTATACTACCTAACGACAAATTAATTAACAATGAGCTAACACAAAGTCTACTATAATTACTACAATATAATGTTAGAAATTTTATTATAACGTTGATTCATATAAATATAAATATTTGATAATTGTTATTGAGGTACACACGGTAATGATTAGTGTTGTATTGATAAGACAATTGTAGGGTAAAAATTTCTTTTTGCCAATCCGCTTAAATTTGAAGTCAAAAGATAATTTTGAGAATAATTACAAATTTGATATTGATTTATAATTAATATAAATTAAAGGACGTGTCCAAAAGTTTAATTGAATTAAAAAAAATTTTGATTTAATTTTTACGGGAGGAAGGTTTGCTCCTTTGTAACCTTTCATCCGAGCACAAACCATCAACCCTCGCATTCGACCCCAAAACCATTGACCCTTGCTCGAAGCCCTCTCGGTCCGCCGAAACCCTCTCTATCCGCCGATGACCTCACCGTCGAAAATTTACGAGAATGAACCATGGACGACCATGGTGACGAACGTGTATGTTCGTCTTGTATGCGGTGAACGTGTCGGTTCATTCTCGACGGCGTGTGAAGGATATCGATATCGATTCGTCATGTCGTTTCGCCGCTCGTCCGTGATAGAGGTTGCAGTATCGTCGGCGGGTTGCTCTGCCAAATTTTGGAGGAAGTGCGATGGTTTCGGCATTAAGGGAAAGCAAACTAAACATGTATCAAAACATGTTGCCATAAGAAGTAATGAGTTACTCGATCTAATACATACAGATTTATGTGGTCCGTTCGATGTACCGTATTGGGCGGTTAAAAGTATTTCATCACCTTCATTGATGATTATTCTAGATATTGTTTCCTTTATTTACTGCATGAAAGAACTCAATCGGTTGATATCCTCGAGACATTCATTTTGGAGGTTGAAAGGCAGTTATATAGAAAGATTAAGGTAATACATTCTGATAGAGATGGTGAATATTATGGAAAAACATCGGAAGTTAGACAAATTCAAGGTCCATTTAAGAAACTCCCTGAATCTAAGGGCATTTGTGGATAATATAATGCCTGGATCGCCACATCAGAATGGTGTAGTAGAAAGGCGAAATCGTACATTGATGGAAATGGTAAGGAGTATGATGGACGATAGTTTTGTACCTATCTCATTGTGGATGTATGCATTGAAAATAGATGTATACATATTAAATAGGGTACTTAGTAAAGCAGTTCCTAAGACATCTTATGAACTGTGGACATCTAGGAAGCCTAGTTTAAGACATCTTCATATTTGGGGTTGTCAAGCTGAAGTGATGATATATAATCCACATGAAAATAAATTGGATTCCAGAACCATTAATGGTTATTTCATTGGATATCTAGAGAGATCGAAAGGGTATAGATTTTATTGTCCTAACTATAGTACGAGAATCGTAGAGTCTGGAAATACTCGCTTCATTGAAAATGACAATATCTGTGGGAATGTGGGAGCACATAATGTGAAGATAAAAGATTCATTGATGGATCAAAATCCATCAAGTGATTTACCTCAAGTTGATGTTCATATTATTGTAGCACGACCGTAAGGTATGAATATGGAACAACAACAAATAGATGCTCATGACCCAAATGTGGATGCCATTATTCAAGAAGATGGGGAAAATGTTCAAGTAACCGAGTAAGTGCAACCTCAAGAAGGAATAACTTTGAGGAGGTCTACTAGAGATAGAAGACCAACTATTTCAAATGATTATATGTGTTATGCACTTGAACATGAAAATGACTTGAGCATGAATGATGACCCAGTCTCTTTTGAACAAGCCATGAGCGATAGAAATTCTGAAAAATTGTTGATGGCCATGAAAGAAGAGCCGAAATCTATGGATGACAACAATGTTTGGGAAATGAAGAAATTACCAAAGGATTCTAAAAGAGTTGGCTGTAAATGGATCTTTAAGACTAAGTGAAACTCTAAGGGTAATGTCGAGAGGTATAAAGCCAGACTTGTCGACAAGGATTACACTTCAAAGAATGGTTTTGACTACAAAGAGACTTTCTCTCCGGTTTCCAGAAAGGACTCTTTAAGGATTGTCATGGCTTTGGTGGCTCACTTTGATCTTGAGCTTCACCAAAATGGATGTTAAAACAACATTTCTCAATGGAGATTTAGAAGAAGAGGTATGTGGATCAACCTCAAGGTTTTGAGAATACAAGTAGAAACAATCTGGTATGTAAGTTGAAGAAATCTATCTATGGATTAAAACAAGCTTCTCGACAATTGTACTTGAAGTTCAATGATACTGTATTGTCATATGAGGTTGTAAAAATGACTGTTGGTCGATGTATCTACATAAAGATTATAGGAAGCAAGTTTATAATCCTTGTATTGTACGTAGATGATATTCTTCTTGCCGCCAATGATCATGGGTTAGTACATGTTAAGGATTATCTTTCTAGTAACTTTGAGATGAAAGATATGGGTGAGGCTTCCTATGTGATCGGAATAGAAATATTTCGAGACAGATCACAAGGAATTTTAAGATTATCTCAAAAGGCTTACATCGATAAAGTTTTAGAAAGATTTAAAATGGAATCATGTTTCCCAATTTCCTAAGCATGACTTAGAACGTAAGGAAATGGATGATATTCCTTATGCCTCTTTAGTCGGAAGTTTGATGTATGCTCAGACTTGTATTAGACTGGATTTTAGTTTTGCAGTTGGTATGTTAAGTCGTTATCAATCAAATCCTGGATCATTTAACTGGAGACATGCAAAGAAAGTTTTAAGATATCTACAAGGTACCAAGGATCACATGCTCACATATAGAAGAACTAGCAATCTTGAGATTGTTGGTTACTCAGACTTAGACTATACCGAATGCTCGGATACTCGAAAATCGACATTTGGTTATTTGTTTCTTCTAGTTGCGGGAGCTATTTCATGGAAGAGTGCTAAGCAATCTGTCATTGCTACTTTCACTATGAAGGCCGAATTTGTAGCGTGTTTTGAGGCTACAGTTCAATCGTTATGGTTGCACAGTTTTGTTCATGGTTTAGGCATCATTGGTACCATTGCTAAACCAGTGAACATATATTGTGATAATGCGGCAGCCGTATTCTTCTCGAAGAACAATAGATACTCCAAAGGTGCCAAGTATATGGATTTAAAATATCTATCGGTTAAAGAAGAAGTGCAAAATCAAAGAGTTTAAATTGTGCATATCGACACCAATGATATGATCGCGGATCCGTTGACTAAAAGACTAGTTCCAAAGATATTTATTGGTCATGTTGGTAAAATGAGAGTAGTCGCGAAGTCCTTGTTGATGATTATACATGTATGAATATAAGTCTAGCACATTGAAGTTTATTTGAACTCTAGATATCAATGTAAGTTTTGATTTTACTTATCTATGAATCATATTTCAGTTATGCATATTTGTTACGATTATAGATATTTAGTTTTTGTTTAAAGACATTGTGGGATAACATAATTTTAACGTCTATCTTATCAAATTACAGTTGTTTGAATTATATTGATTTGTGATACATGGAAGGAATCAGAACGTTTGCTAGGCACGTGACCGCCATGATTCAGTCAATTTAATTCTTATAAAATTGTGACTCGTACATATGATCATTTAAGTGAGCTCAATGATTTTACATATATACTTGTCATATATGAATTAAGTGGGAGAATGTTAAAAATTTTATTCTACCGTTAATTCATATAAATATAAGTATTTGATAATTGTTATTGAGGTATACACGGTGATGATTAGTGTTGTATTGAGGAGATAATTATCAGGTGAAAATCCTTCCGTGCCAATCCGAATAATTTGAAATCAAAAGACAACTTCAAAAATAATTACAAGTTTAATATTGATTTGTAATTATTATAAATTAAAGGACATGTCCAAAAGACATGTCTTTAAACTCATGTTTTTTTTATTTATTTAAATAAATCTTTGTTTTTGTTACGGGATAAATTACAACATAATTCTCTTATTATCATAAAAAAGAATATTAAGGAGAAATTAATGGATTTGGCATTGAAAAAAAAGATTTACCGACAAAACATGAAAAATTCAAGTGAGTAATTTATATATATTATTTTGATTGATTTAATTATTCTATTAACGATTCGTATTTATAGAGTCCTAAAATTGAAATAAATATATGTTTGGTTTACATGTAACTTCACGTTAAAACTTGTTTCATAACATGAATCTTCGCACGACCTATTGCAACTCCATCTTCAGGTCCTTTTTCTTTTGCTTCGCTTTACATACACATATTAATAATGTATCAATATATTCGTCATAGTTGCGTATATACCTACAGATTAATTTTAAAATAATTATAATAAATTGTAATTATATATTAAAATATAAAAAAAATTATTCATAATTCTAATATTTTAGATTGAATTTATGTTTCATGTTTTTTTATGATTTTTTTGGTCACTATCTCGATCTTTAAGCATATATTAATCTCAAAATAAAATAAAAAACATAAAAACGTGTAGTTTCATCGGTGTAACTATCCACATTTGGGTCACTGATTATTTTGATTAACATCTGTAAAAACTGAATGAACCAAGGCCATGGGACAGACGAGATAAGTTATCCACGGTACAATGTCGCTGACTTTCAACTAGAAATCTCAAGAAAATGAACACTTCTGTGTTATACTTTTCATGCCCAAATGCTCCATATATATATATATATATATATATATTTGATTAGTATTACAATAAAGAGAATGTTGCAACATCCATAAACAGATCAACATTCGTCAGCTCTCCGAATGAACCCCAAAGAATAACATTTTTACTGTACAAACAAACAAATAGAATCTCTACAAACACGGAAAAAGAAAAATCAAAACGGATTAGCTGATTAGGGTTTGTTCGTCGTGGATGATCGTTGCATTTGAGGGGTCCATGTGGTATGGGATTGTAGATGATTTAGTCTGTTACTGAGGATATCAATATATGTCCTGATGCGATACCTTACAGAGTTTGTGAGGGACAAAGGAGGGTTGAGGATGAGTGAGGGTGCTTCTACTAAGAGGAAGATCAGCAAACGCACCGCTTTTAAATAGAGGTTGCTTGCACTCTCCATTTCTCCCATTAGCTCATCCACCTTCTCAAACATTAACATAAAGGAAGATCAGCAAACGCCTAGTGTCGTGTATAAGTGACATCTAACCTTTGATCCGGATTTCGGTTCGGATTACTCGGATTTTGAAAAATTGGACCCGAATTGAACTCGAATGTTTTCGGTCCGGGTTTGATTCGGGTTGTTCGGGTTCAAAAGTATTGGACCCGAAATAACCCCAATCACATTTGGATATTTGGGTTCTTTGGATAGTTCGGGTTGTTCGAGTTCAAAAGCATTGGACCCGAAATAACCCGAATCACATTTGGATATTTGGGTTCTTTGGATAGTTCGGGTTGTTCGGGTTTTCGGGTATTATGCATAATTCGGGTTTTTAGGTTAAAATTCTTTGGATAATTTGTTTTTTAACATAAAAAATAAAAATATCAAATATAACATAAATAAATATATATAAAAAAATGTACCGGTATTTTTTAGTGTTTATATATATTTTTAAAAATTTTAAATTATTTTTTAAAAAAATTGGGTTGTTCGGGTTTCTCGAGTTTTACCCAAACCCGAACCGGACCAACCCAAACCTGAATGAGTTCTGAAATCCGAATGGGTTTTTAGGGTAACCCATATTTCAAACGATTCGGGTTGTTCGGGTTAGTTCGATTCGGATCGGTCCGAATAAACCGGATTGCCCACCCCTAGCTCAGACGTCTGAATTGGGTTTTGCATAGTGTTTTCAGAGCTTTGAACAGGAATCACATTATATATGAACTACCAAAGGAGATTGGTGTTAAAGAAACATACTCCCCCAAGTTTGCCAAGAGCAAGGGCTGCTTGAAATATTGTTTCCATTGCATCAGGCATGTTCATGTTTCCTACAATGATGAAGATGAGAACAATATAATGGTCCAGAATAGCACAAAAGAAGATAGATAGCTTTCTTTTTCTGTATTGTAACGTACCAGATTCGACAAATTTGGCAAGTTCTTCTGCACGTTCAACCTCCTGGATGAACTCTCTCTGAATATGATATGATAGATCCTCGGGTCCTTCGTTGTTGACTTCGGTGCTTTGTTCAGCCGTTTGATTTCTTCTTGGTTTGTTGTAATCATGGTTCGGATTTTCTTCCATATCCGAGATTGCTTGAGTATGACAAATGTGCAATGCTTGCTTCCAAATAGCAAGAATCACCAGTTGAATTGCGAAACCTTCTAGAAGCTTACCGGATTCAACCTATTCAAAGAAGCATGATATAATAAAACATCATTCAGACACTCGTAAGGACAATGACAGGACGAAGTACCCTTTCATGAACTAATTCCGCAACAGTAGCCGCACACTTCTGTAAGGACCTAATTCTTGTCAGGCTATGAGTTGATGGGTGTTCAAAAGCATCCCCTAGATCCAGAGATTCATGAGAAGTTTCTGGAACAGAACTCTGACTCTCCAGGCTTCCAAACCAACCTATGATGTTACGGGTGGCGTCAATTATCGGTACTGGAGCCGTTGAGGTAACATTTTTATTAATAAACTCAACAGGAAGAGATTCTGATTTGAATGGGAAATTGAAAGGCTTTGAAGTGCTTGAGGAAGAGGAAGAAGAAGGTAAATCCACTGGTGGTCCCGTTACCAAAACGTAATCTTGATCAATCAAGTCTGGTGAATCACCAACTGCAGAATTCACGGATGTGAAAAACGTTAATTAAAATGGTTTTCACAAGCAATTTTGCAGAGGACGGTAGGTATTAGAAATGTAATTACCTCGTCCTTGATCGATTAGTGATCTATAGCCTGTCAATCTTGGTGATTCCTTTGGATTTCTGTCTGATAATCTGTGACTTTCAAACTTAACGGCTCTATTGTATCTGGAAGTAAGATCTGAATTTTTCATTGAGGATGTTCTATTAAAATATGAAGGGCTCCCCTCGGGTCCACTTGAATCATCATCTAGAAAGAAGGGCAAACAGTCTTCCTGGGAACTTTCTTCCATGTTTCTCGAAGGACTACTTCCAGATGAAAGAAAACCATCCATCGTTCTTGAAACTAATCTACTCCTGCGTAGTAGAGAAGTATGCATCAGTTCTAAAGCTCCAAGTATGATCAAGAGTAAATATATAACACTGTAACTTTTACATTTACCTTACGGAATCATCTGATTGGTTGTCTGTAAGAAAAGGGTGATTAAATAACTCTTCAAATGTCAATCTTTCCACTGTCAGACAAAAGATTTACAAAAATAGAGGCTGAAGTTATCCAATAAAACAGTTATGAGGTTAAGGATATGAATAATCTGTAAATGTGTCACCATAAAATCAATAACCTGGATTGTGCCGCAGCAATTTCTGGCACAAATCTCTACACTCAGCACTCAATTTGCCACAATCGCCTGGGAAATGTAATTCAGACGATCTTATAATGTTTTGGAGCAACTGCAAACAAAAAATGGAGGTAATTCACCCAAATCTGATATATGTCCACCAGGGAAATAAAAAATGTTTAGATATTGAACACATTCATGAAACATCGGATATAAACCTGAATTTGACTGTTTCCGGTGAAGGGGGTTCTGCCCGTCACCAGCTGAAATAAAATAGCACCAACACTCCAGAGATCTGCCTGCGTATTGAGTGAGATGTTAAGCAGGAAATGCTAAATGAAGTGTGTTCCTCCTAACTTGCATAAAAGAAAGGCATCACCTTTGCATCATACTTCTGAAGTTGCATAATTTCTGGGGCCATATAAAGCGGTGAACCGCACAAAGTTTCTGCTAATCCCCTAGGTTGCAATGATCTAAATTAAGAAAAATGCGAAGTTCAATCGCAAATTACAAACTCAAAATTGGTGCTTCATATTACCTAGAACTCAACTATGTTTAGAGACAGCAAGAGACCACTAGGAACCGATTTTGATGCTTCATATTACACTCTTTTAGTTTCCGTAACAACGAGCTTATGATATTACCTGGCAAATCCAAAATCAGCAATCTTCAGATCTGCGCCATCATCATCTGTAGATAGAAGAAGATTCTGTTTCAAGAACAAAAGAACCTTAGCAAATGAACTTCTTTTACCTCTGCAAAGGCAAGGGTAGAGGCTAGTAACTCTTGGAAAGCATATATACTACAAAAAACAATAACAAATTTTCACTCATATGCCTAACAGACAACTCCTCTATGTCATTCTCTCGAACTTATTTGCAGCTTAGCCCAAAATCATGATCTCTCACGCAATGATGGTGAAATAAACGAGCATTTCATGCAAAGAGAATTATAAATACCTGGGGCTTTAGATCTCGATGAATTAGATTGTTGGCACGAAGGACTTGTAAACCAGCCGCTGTTATAGCAAAATGATCCGAGAGTCAGAATATGAACTCTAGCAATCAAGATACAACGAGAAAACAGGAAGAAATCATACCTAATTGCTGCATGAAATGCTTTGCAGTTTCTTCAGGGACCTTTCCATGCCTTTGTATATACACAGAAAGATCCCCTCCTCGGCAGAATTCCAATACCAGATGTATTTTTCCAGGAGCCTATATCAAATCAACAATGTCATACAGAGAACCAAATCAAGCCTATGATTCATCATTTCAAAAACAAATTTATATGAGGATTCAAGGTCTTTTTAGTTTCAATAAGCTCAACATACCCATTTGTCTAGGAAAAAGCTAAGATACAATGCAGGCCACCAAATCTCCAGTTCTAAAACTTCAAATTATTTGAGCAGACAAATATATTAAAGGATGCTATCAGAAGAAAGGATTCAAAAATCCAAACGACAATTTAGTCCAACAAGAACAAAAAGGATGCAAAATCAGACTACAAAAACCTCAACGAAGTGCTGAAGATGATTAGCATTTGGTTGCCTAAATTTAGCATATAAAAGCTTAAAAATATAGAATGTCATTCTAAATTCTCAATTATTTCAATCGAATTTCCAAGCTAACCCGAGAGAGAATTCGACAGAGAGAAAGAGAGAGAGAGAGACCTCGATCATTTCGTGCAAGCGGATGATGTTGGGATGAGTAATCCTCTTCAAGATAAAAATCTCGGACATGAGACTGTCTTGCAACTTCTTGTTCAATCGTCCCATGGCGATCTCCTTGATGGCGACTTCAGTCCCATGGACGCGGTGCCTCGCAAGCCAAACCACCGAGAACGAACCCGACCCGATTTGCGGACCCACAACGTAGTCCCCGACAATCCGATCACTCCTCCCCACCGACTGAGCCATTTCATCCGGCCACCAAAAAACCACCAGAATTTAGAGGATCGGTCGGAGCTGAATTCAGCTGATGATACAGAGGTCACAGCAATTGAATCTTTAGGAATTTACGACCAAAGCCGAGTTGAAAACGACTCGATTGGGAGAGGGAGAGAGAGGGAGGGAGAGAGGGAGTTAATAATTAAATGCGGGTTTATTCGAATAATTATGTTTAATTACGATTTTCCTTTATAAGATAAGGAAAGTGTACTGATTACGTAAACTAATAATGATTAATTAGTTAATAATAATATGATTAAATTTCGATTATGGCTTAGTGGGAACGGTGAAGGGAGGATTAGTGTTCTGAGATTTTGATCGTTTTTGTTGGCAGGAGAGTTTACAACTTTTAAACCGAAGCCAGAAACAAAATACTAAAAAAGACAGGAAGAAAATGTTATGGTGTGGAATGTCTACGGTGGACCTTGTGTTTATTGACAATAATACAATATGGAATGGAATAATACCTTTTTTAATATTAAAAATGTGAAATTATATGATAATCAATGCATGACCACATGAACATTTTATTTATTTCTTTTTTTTAAAAAAATTTTGAAGACTACGTGACCGTTCAAAGGTATAGTAAAGGTGGTATGTATCAAGTTATAGATCTTATGATTATTATATTGTTTTAAATTCAAATTTAAATTAATATAAATAAATTTTTTAAGATGAAAATTTTAATTTAATGTGAAAAATATTTAATATTTTGATTTACTGATTATAATTCTTTTAATTTATTCAAGTAAATCATTATTGTCTTCTTTTTTAAAAAATATGTAAATCAAATGTGTGTTGTATCTTTGATAAGTGCAAATATATACATATATATATATATATATTTCTAACAAGTTGGGTGTAAAATAATTTCGTAAACAATATATTGAATTTAATTTCTAAAGGAATTAATAAACCACCACTTGCTATGGTTTCTTAGAAATCAAAGATGAGTTGTGGTGGATTTTAATATTTAATCGAATAAATAAATATTGTTAAAGTGGAACGTTGCGAGAACAACATAAACATTTATATGTATATATATATTTGAAAAGAATATTTAAATATAAAATTATCAAGATTTTGAATTAAATATTTGAAAATAATTTATTGATTAAGGATAATATTTATTTAATGAAATTGACATATAATACAAAATTTATTCTAATGTATTAAAAATAATATATATATATATATATAAAGAGTAGATATTTTGAGAATTTATAAATATTCTATCACAATATAAATCGAGATAATATTTGTTGAGTTTTTTCTCTTTATACAACACGTTTTACTTTTGTATATGAATCAATTTAAATTAAAAATTGGAATTGATGATTGGACTGCTACGTCAGTGTTGACGTGACTTCACCAGAATTGAACACAAATTCGAAGTTAATATATAAGACTTAATTTAATTGAATTTAATTTTTTTAAACATGACGTTTCATTTATAACATTTTTTAGTGTTATTTTAAAAAATGTTTCGTTTTTTCTTCCTTATGTATATATTTGATGATAACATAGAAGATGAAAGGTTTTTTGTGTATTTATTGAAATAATTTATGATAAAACAATTGAGTTAAAAATAAAAAGTTGAAAGAAGATGTGGCGGCGTGAGAAGAGATAAAAAATATTAAAATAGTATTTTTGAACAAATATATATCCAATATATATGATATATATATATATATAATTCTTCTTTGGTGTTATTTCAAATAATATAATAGAATATGGATACAAAAAATATATATCCAATATATATGAATATATATTAAATAAATATGTATATATTTTAAAATCTATATATAAATAGATATGTTTTTAATATGGATATGAAAAAATATATATATACTATATATGAATATATATATATAAATATATATTAAACAAATATTCATATATTTTAAAATATATATATAAATAAATAGCTTTTTATGGATACAAAAATTATATATCCAATCTATATATTAAAAGTTCAACAATTTGGAGGCTTCTCATGCATTCTCTTTTCTCAAACTTCGACATCATCAATTTTTTTTTGTTTTTTTTTTACATTAATTATCATTCATAAATTACTTTAAATGAATTATATATTAGTAATATTAATATTTTAAAGAAACACAAAATATTTATATTAATTTAGAGAATATTTTAGTTATTATATATGTAAATAAATAAAAAAATTAAAAATTAATAAATAATAAACAACATAAAATGTTATACATTTAACATATCAATATTTCCAAACCCTATCATCATACTCTTCCTTCACACAACCTTCAAATTGGCAACCTCAATCCGAACTTATTTATACCAAATCTCCATTGCGAGCTTCTTCACCTTCGTCGTAGCTTCTTCTCATTCGCTCATGGCAGTTAATATTATGTTAAAGTTAATATTGTGTTATCAAAGTAATTGCATTTTTTTTAACACAATACTAAATTTAATAGAATTTTAAAGGTATTATGGTAAACAAATAATATAAAAAATAAAATTTATACATTTATTATTATAATGATATTATTTTTGTGAATTAAAAAATAATAATAGAAAAGTATATGATTTGAAAGGATTATTCTTTCTATTAAATGTTTAAAATTTAAAATTTGGATTTATATACATAAACTTAAAATATTTATATAAAATTATAATTTTATATGAATATACAAGAAGAAGAGATAGAAAAAATTCAACTTCGTCAATGATAGAGAAGAATACAACACAATCCAAGAAAATATGTCGATTTCATCCAATTGATTATAATATTAAATCAATACCATTAAAATATAAAGTTGTACAAAAAACTTATTCTTATAATTTTCTAGATTCAAAAAGTGTAAAAAATAAATCGAACATATTTTATGAAAATGTTATGTTGTTATTATCGAATGACATCATGCAAGTAACGTATGATAGGTATTTTTATAAGGGTATAAAAATAACACAATCAATTTCATTAAAATTTGTTGATCGCTAGAATAGTTGTATTTATCAATGACATTGTTAGTTATTATAATATTTTTACTTATATTATTTAAAAATTAAAATATTAAATAATATAATACATAATTGGTTTATAAATTCACGTGAAATATAAATATAGTTTTATCATTATAATTCAACATATAATATCCAATACTCAAAATGATAAGAAACTATTTGAATAGGTCATGAAATGAGTTGAGAGAAACGGTTAGAGAACGTAGAAGTAATCATTCAAAGAGAAATAATCATTTAAAGAGTTATTCAATGATATTTATAATGTTTAGATAAAAACTTTTGGTCATTAATATAAAGGGTTAACAAAAGTAGTTTCAAAATATCTTCAATATTATCATGTTGAGTTTAACGTCTTAATATATATATATATATATTTGTTGTTTAGACGAAGAATATTTATCGCAATGTTAGTATTTGTTAAATACTTTAAAATTTTCTTTTTATAAAGATATATATTGAATTAAAAATTAAAAATTTAAGTATTTAAATGTATACTAATTATATATTTGTATATGTTAAACTTCTAGAAATTATTTATAATGATTCCATTTAGTTAAACTGGTTATATCATATAATTTATATAACAAAAAAGTAAATTTAAAATTAAAATATTTTAATATATAGTAGAATATATCTTAAACCCGCGCATCGCGCGGGTAGTATTCCTAGTATATATGAATAATTTTAAAATTTTAAATGAAATAGAGAAAAATCAACCTTTGGTATTCCAAAAAGAAAAAAAACTTTTTTTAATATTAATAATAATTGCTCAGGTAGTTTCACCAGAAGCAACCTTGCAAAGATTATTATATATAATTCTTAGTCAAACATTTCAAATTAAACACTTATAAAAATAATAAATTGGATAATAAAAATTTTAAACTCAATTATTCGATATTAAAGAATAATTTAGTAAAATTTTAACCTAATCTTTTTTTTTCCTTTTTTCGTCGTTCTCTTCTCTTCGCATTATCTTTTCTCTCTTCTTTCCCTTTTCTCTTTATCTTCTCTTTTGCACATTTGCACCTAGACACAGTCACCGACATCGCCCGCCTGCTCGCTTGTCATTTGCGTCGCTCACCCATCTGCCCACCGCTCGCGTCACCCGCCTGTCCACCACTCGCGTCACCCGCCTGTCCACCCCTCGATCGCATTGCCCGCCTGTCCACGTTCACCATGTATGGAAAGGGGTTTTGTTAAAAAAATATCTTAGACCATACGTTGATCACACAAAAGTTATTGAATCTGGTTATATCTTGTATAGATGCAGGAAAGACAAGACAAAGTATGCAATGAATGGAGATATCAAGTTAGACAACACGTTTGTTGTCTCACACAACTTAGACCTGTTGAAAAAGTTAGACCATATCTCAACATAGAATGGTGCCATAAAGCGTATGCGATTAAATATGTTTTCAAGTATATTACCAAAGGTGTTGATAAAACATCATTATTGATTGAAAGATGTTCGAATGGAGATATTCCCACTCATATCGAAACAGGTCTAACATTTGAAACCAATGAAATTAATAACACTACAAAAAAATTAAGATTTAGGGATTGCAAATCCGTCCCTAAATGTGTTTAGAGACGACCAAAAGGCGTCTGCAAATGAAAGTCGCAAAATAATATCCGTTTGTGATTCGTCCTTAAATAAGGATGAAAATTTCAGTTTGCAAACCATCCGTAATTGCAGACCACCAAGCTGTTTGCAAATCGATGGAAAAAGTCGGAGAATTTTTTTAAAAAAAAATAAGGACGGGTCCGTCTGTATTTGCAGACGCCCCTATTCGTCCCCAAATTTACGGATGGCCCTTTCGTTCGTCCGCAAATTTGGGGACGGGCGGGGCGTCCGCAAATGCAGACAAGGCCCTTCGTCCGTAATTTAAAAAAAATAAAATTGAAATTTAATTTAATTTAATTTTAAATATTTTTATACATAACATTAATTAATTAGAAATCATATGTGAGTAATATTTGAAATTCGGAATCGTTGTTATCGGAACTCAGGACGACCGTTGGAACTCGGGATAGGCGGTGGAACTCGGGATGACCGTCGGAACTCGGGACGGGCGGTGGAACTCGGGACGATCGTCGGAACTCGGGACGGGTGGCGAAACTCGAGATGGCAATTGGAACTCGGGACGATCGCCGGAAATCGAAAGAGAAAGGAATGGAGAGAAATATTTAATGAAATGAACAATGGGGGTGGGAGGAAATTTATAGATTTTTTCCGGACGGTGGAGAAAACCCGTCTGTAAACCGTCTACAATTACAGACGGAAAAAATGGCAGTCCGCAATTACAGACGGAAAGGAAACGTTCATCCGTAATTACGGACAGAAAGAAAACGGTAGTTCGCAATTGCGAATGGAAAGAAAACGGTCGCCCGTAAATTTGCGGACCGCTCAGCTGTCCGCAATTGTGGACCGCGTGACCGTCCGTAAATGTGCGGACCGTCTATCCCGGGCTTTCTCCATCCGTGACCCGAAATCGTTCGTGCGTCCTGAGCCTTCTCCGTTCGTGACCCGAGTCTCGGGACGGACAGACGGTGACGGGTCACAGATAGAGAAGGCTCGAGATGGAGAAAGTTGTGCATGATTTGTGAATCTGTGATATCCAAGATCTATGATATGCATGATTTATGAATCTATGATATGCGTGAAGAATCGAGAAAGTAAGAAACTTGAAAAATCATATAAAATCGCCGTATGCTAGCGGTTGTTAAATCCTAAGGCGGTATCTATCGATTCTCGATTAATCGGAATACAATACAAATATCTATCATCATAAATAATAGGATCTAATAGCAATAATCGAGCATCATTGAGAATAACCGATATTTATGTTGCATGAAGACTAGTATGTGTAAATTAATATGAGATATCAATTTAACATAGCTACATGTTAGAGAACAATGTACTGGATCGATCCGCCATGAGATTGCTACATGGATTGTTATATGAGTATCATAGCAATTTTCATATGATTATGGTATATGTAATTCTATGACTTGAGATCGCTAGAGATCTTAACATAAGCAATTGCATGCTTTGACACTATCAAACGTCACTCGTAAATTGGTGGACAAACAAGATAGTGATTGGGTATGTAATTTATAATATGTTGTTTGATTGAGATAAAGATTTTTCTCTCCTATATAACAGGATTGATGTCACGAGCTCACAGATTGAACTAGATGAGTATGATACGTTTCATGACTCATGTTCAATTTAGACATCAAGGACAAAGGGATTAATGTACATAAATCACGAGATTGGTAATGTCGAGTCATAAACATTCTCATTATATATCCCATTCATAAACATATAAACGTTTTGAGTCTTTCACCTTGCAATCAAGCGTTCTTTAGTAAAATAGATAAGGAAATCGAGCCAAGGACATCAAAGAAGTGCAAGGAAGCTACGAATGCCGATAAGTCGTCCCGAAGCCATCGCTCAAGAGGATATGTGGACGTCTCGGATTAGGGACTGCAACCTAGGGCGTCTGCAAATAATTGATCATGCCAATTGCTCTGAACAAGAACCAACTATAATAAACATTGTTTATAGATAAATTTTCAAGGGTCTACATAAATCTTGAGGCGAGTGTCAATCTCCTTACATTATCTTTAGAATGCGTTCATACCTAGAATTGGTTTGATTGGTTGGCCACAAAAATGTTGTATCGGGTATATAGGTTTGCAATAAATCAAAGATATTATTTCTTTAATACTAAACTTATCTATTGGAATTTTGAAAGTTGTGATGTTGTTGGACTTCTCATTGCTCTGCAAGGATCAAATTTGCGACTCCCTACCTCCGACAAAAAACAGAAATCCGATGTTACTAAATAGGTAAGTATTATATTATTACTCCATTAACCTTTTTTGTAATTTCTTCCATAAAAAAATTACTCACCTTACTTCAACATTTCAAATACAGAAAACATTTAGTAAAAATAATCATGTTGGACGGACTTGCTATTCATTTTCGTTCAATTGTTGCTCAAATGATTGTTAAAAAACAGTCATGATCGTAACAAACATTATTCTTATTATGATCAACGATATTAAAAAAAACTAAATAACACTTGTATTATTTTATATATTTTTTTCAAAGTTGTTCGTACTTATTCATTCTAAATATGTCAATCAAGTGGTTTAACACTTCGTCCGTCCTACTCCACACACATCTACATAGATCCACAACTAAAGACAATCAAGAAATTCAGACATAGATAAGTTTTCAAGATTTTTAAATCATGTCCATATCTTAATAACTGTTCTTAAATCATGTTATTGATTAAATTTAATCCTCAAAATTAATGCAGGTACAAGTAAAAAAAATAATCATGAAAAACCTAGGATTTAAATCGTGCAATCGTTTTTTTCGACAATTTATGTTCTACAATTTCAAATACATTATGAACAAATTACATTATTAATTTACATTATAACTTATAAATTTATTGTTGAAACTTATACATTGAAAATTTTAATTCGTTAGTTTATATTGCCTCATATATATATATATATATCAAATGTAATGATAATATTCAAATATAGATTAATTATTACAAATCCGACCAGAGGGTAGTTATTATCTAGTTTAAAATTAGAAATTAACCTTTTTTGTAATTTCTTCCATAAAAAAATTACTCACCTTACTTCAACATTTCAAATACAGAAAACATTTAGTAAAAATAATCATGTTGGACGGACTTGCTATTCATTTTCGTTCAATTGTTGCTCAAATGATTGTTAAAAAACAGTCATGATCGTAACAAACATTATTCTTATTATGATCAACGATATTAAAAAAAACTAAATAACACTTGTATTATTTTATATATTTTTTTCAAAGTTGTTCGTACTTATTCATTCTAAATATGTCAATCAAGTGGTTTAACACTTCGTCCGTCCTACTCCACACACATCTACATAGATCCACAACTAAAGACAATCAAGAAATTCAGACATAGATAAGTTTTCAAGATTTTTAAATCATGTCCATATCTTAATAACTGTTCTTAAATCATGTTATTGATTAAATTTAATCCTCAAAATTAATGCAGGTACAAGTAAAAAAAATAATCATGAAAAACCTAGGATTTAAATCGTGCAATCGTTTTTTTCGACAATTTATGTTCTACAATTTCAAATACATTATGAACAAATTACATTATTAATTTACATTATAACTTATAAATTTATTGTTGAAACTTATACATTGAAAATTTTAATTCGTTAGTTTATATTGCCTCATATATATATATATATATCAAATGTAATGATAATATTCAAATATAGATTAATTATTACAAATCCGACCAGAGGGTAGTTATTATCTAGTTTATTTAAAAAATTAGAAATCTAATATATATATATATATATATATATATATATATATATATATATATATATATATATATATATATATATATATATATATATATATATATATATATATATATATATATATCCACGGCCAGTCAACGCAGCCAAAGTCAACTACATTGCTTGCCATGTTCCGAAAAACATTACAATATATGCAACAAGGATGGTATTGTATTAGGAAAAGATTAAGATATTCTAATTACATCGAGTAAAAGAAACTCTTTTTCCATATAACAACCTCCGTCGTATCTGAAAAAGGCAAGATCATGGCTCCAAGAACACCGAAACGGCGCACAGTTCAGCACTTCACGCATGTCCATCCTTTAACAGAGTTCAACGGAAACGAGTTCGTATGCGACGGCTGCAAAACTTACGGCTCCGGCAAGACCTACCGCTGCCATGGTTGTAACTACGATCTCCACGAGTATTGCGCCACCTGTCCGCTCACAATTCAGACCTTTATGCATCCTGAACACGAACTCACCCTCGTTGTCCGAAAACCAGGGTCCACGCGCCAGAACGAGCGCATGTGCGACATATGCTGCGAATCCGTGGAAGGTTTGTTTTACCGTTGCAAGATCTGCGAGTTCGACGTTCACCCGGTCTGCACGCAGTTGCCACGTCACGTGAGACACGTGCTTCACCCGCTCCATCCGCTGGAGTTCAGCCTTTCGGGAGCGAGCACGTGCGTTGTGTGCCGCAGTGTGTGCACCTCTTGGAGGTATAGGTGTGGACCGTGCGGTTTCGACGTTCATATGGATTGTGTTTTGGCCGTATGTAACGCGCCGGCCGTACCGGAGACAAAACAGAGGGGAGTAGGGTTCCAGCCGCCACAGGCTGTTTACGGAGTTCCGGTGGGTTACGGACCGATGGGTCCGTACCCTTACTATTACGGGCATGGATATGGTAATGGTCCTATGAATCCAGGTCAAGGATCGGGTCAAGAGTCGGGTACGGGTAAGGGTAAGAGAATGTTTAATCTGGCACAAAAACTAGCGATCGGGGTTATTTCCAATTCTGTGTTTGGAGTTTTTGCTGAAATATTCACGAATATGTTCTAATGGTATTTGCCAAACCGAAAAATGTTTACAAGATTGTGATGTCTAACTTGTTAAAGAGTCTGAATAAAGCCAAAAGGTCGTTTCCATAAGAAGTTCATTTGACACTTTTATGTTTTTTGGTACCTTTTTCGATTTAAACGACATTTCAATTGAAACCGTGAATATTACTTTCATAATTATTTGGTTGATATATAATTTTATTGCATTTCACCCAATATCCTCTGAAATTATTAAAAAAATTAAATTATTATCTGTTAATAATTTACAACGCATTTTCAATGCATATGTTAATTATTTTTTTGATAAATTTAACTATTCGACGATATTTTCGACATTTTCAATAGTTTTTAGCGATGTTCCAAATGGATAAAATTAATAAAAGTTTCAATTATTCTTGAACGTTATTTTCACATTGAAAGCTGATAATTTTTATTGATATCTTGATGAAAACAATTTTGATGAACAAATTGTTAAAAATATATAGTGAAAATACAATATTTTTTGTAGTGTTTGTAACATTGAATATCACATTTTAAAAGTTGACTGGTGAGTTTCTTACTATTAAAAAAAATTGTAACCAAGTCAATTTTGTATATAATTGTAACACGGGCAAATGTCACCACCATTGCTAAGAAACGATAAGAAAGTGGACGGATGGAATATGCGATTTTTGGCATATTAACTTTCGAGCAAATAACTTATTCATTTTCTCTATTGCTCAGTCAAATTTTATAAATCATAAAGGAAATAAAAAATAAATCAGTCACCATTGATGGGGGAACTTCAAAAATACTCTATAAAGTGCTTCAAAAATACTCTTGGCTGAAAATAAAAGGTTTCAACTTCAAATCTACCATTAAAATATTGATAATCCCATATTACCCTTAACCACAATTTTTCTCTCTCCTCTAGAGCACCTCTAATTCTCTTTCTCATGTGGCGCGAAAATTACGGTTCCCCCACACCACAACAGATTCGGCGAGAGTAGCTTAAAATCGACATCAGATTCGCTGCCAATAGGTTGAAATCCTTTGTTGTCATCAAAGAAGCTTGCAATTAAGCACGTTCCGCAGAAAAACCAGGTATGTATAGTGAGTTTTTCATGTTTCTCTTTTGTTTATTGCAATTATTGAAAACGAGTCTAAACGAGTCATATTTATTGCAATGTCAAAGGTGACAGAGTGGGTCATAAAGTCGTACGGTCGCACTGGGTCACAGAGTCTCATCGAGGGGTCAAAAGGATCAAAGGTCGTCGCAGGGGTCCAAGGGTAAAGGGGTCGCAAAGGGTCAAAGGGGTCCAAGGGTCGGATGGGCAAGGGGTCTCAAAGGGTTCAAAGGGTCGCATGGGTCCAAGGGTCGCATGGTAAAGGGGTCGCAAAGGGTTCAAAGGGTCGCAGAGGTAAAGGGGTCGTAGGGGTCCAAGGGTCGCAGAGGTAAAGGGGTCGCAGGGGAAAGGGGTCGCAAAGGGTTGAAAGGGTCGAAAATGGTTGAAAGGGTCGAAAATGGTTGAAAGGGTCGCAGGGGTCCAAGGGTTGCAGGGGTCTAAAGGTCGCAGGGGTACAAGGATCACAAAGGGTTGAAAGGGTCGTAGGGGTCCAAGGGTCGCAGGGGTCCAAGGGTCGCACGGTTGCTGTGGGTCACGAAATTTACCCCTCTTTTTATGCTTTTTTTACAGGTGTAATGGATACGGTGGATGAGAAAATCACACTGATTTATTTTTTGTATGATGGTAAATGGGAAAAAACCCAAATGGAGAATCTGAATGGGTTGGTAGAGTTCAGGAAAACCAGAGAGTATTTTTCTTATGTCCTCCGGTTAGTCTGACATACCAGCAACTGATTGATGAGTTATGCGCAGAGATGATGGTGGATAATAATACAACGAAGTTGAAGTTAAGCTATTTGCCCAATATTTGTGAAAATAGGAAACC
>CM071862.1:26855365-26912827 GCA_036759665.1 Gynandropsis gynandra | reverse complement strand
GCCCGATCGGGCACTATTCCTTCACCCGCTCGGGTAGAACCTACGGGGTTTCTCCACGCATTATACACGACCCGGGCACATGAGAAAAGAGGATCGGGTGATCATCCCCCGATCGGGCGAAATCTGAATACCCGCNNAGAACTGAATGGATCTAGGGCAAAAGGGGGCGACGAACAGGGCAAGGGAGGACTGGAAAAACATCTGGGAAGGCTCGGGAAGCATCGGAGAAGAGGAGAAGCATCAATCGGTACACCGGTAACACAATAGGGAAGGTCGAGGCATCGAATTCCTTAGGGTTTATCATGTATAGAATTGTGTTATCTTCTGTTTTCGTTTCTTTCATGAGTGAGTAGAGTCCCTACTGCGGGTAGGGATATCGGAATTGTATGTATGAACGATGATTCTCATTAATGCTTAGTTTTATTTATTTACTCTTGATTTATGGTTCTACGCTTAGCAATATCAATCATACGTTAGTGCTGACCGGTCAACAACATAGGATTTCGAACCTTGCTGGAAGGTTAAGGAACGAATCCGGTTCGCTAAGTAGTAGATTAAGCTTTGGCTAATGAGAATCTGACCGGTCGGTTAGTCATCTTAGGGATAGTGATTGCGATCGTAACGCTGTCATGGTATATGTTAATCGCTGCTGGAAGGTAGGGTTGCATGTATCCATGGTTAGGAGGTTTAGGCTCGGAAGAATCACTCCTCACCGTAGAGCATGAATTTCCCGTAGTCAAGAGGATGTTATAGATCTATGATCCTTAGTCGTTCATCTATGCAATTCCCGGTATCCCGTACACCCGTAGTATTCATCATATCTAGTTTCATCCTTACCCTAGTTTCGTTGTCACCATTAGGATAGTTTTAGGTTTATTAGGATCATATCCCACTCTATCATCTTTCGTCTTAGTTTAGTCTCGTTCTTAGTTTAGCTGTTTTAGTCCCTGAGATCGACCCTGGTACTACAAGATCCGTATACTTGCGGTGAAGTGGACTAGGTTAATTATAACTCGTGTTTCCACACGTCAGTACTCATTTACTACCAATCAATTTTTTTTTCCTCTGGTATATTCACTAAAATTCAAGTTTAATTCTTAATTAAAGAATCATTCTCTTCTTCCATGGCTTTTTAAGTATAAAAGTTTGGTTCTTTCCAAGTCCACACTGTTTCTAGTATATTGAATTTCAATGCACTAGATGGAGAACTATTTATTAGATGCCTTGTTTTTTATGTTGCTCAGCAAAAAAATAAATTTTGCATACCACTTTATTCAGAAAATATCTTATACACACACCATTATATTGTTGTGTGTATGTGCAGGTTCTATATTTTTCAATTTTTGTTCTTTGCAATAACTAGAGGTGAGACCAGATCGGATATCCAGATTTTTTAGAGTATCCAAAACCAAACCGAAACCCAAACGGGTAGATAATTTTCTACAAGAACCCGAGAGATGCGGAAATATGGGGCTCGGATACCCGAACAATGAGCCAAGTACTCGCAAGTACCGAAACTCAAATCTATAGTTAGTAATAAAATGATTTACGTATTATATATTTGAAATGATAAAAAATACATATAATCAATCATAAAATCCACAATCTTACAAAATAAATACAAATTCAACTGTAAAACTGCACAAACAATTACACGGTTATAAGGATTACCATTTTGACAATGAACACATCTTCATCCCCAAAAAATTCTACTCTTTCATATAACTATCGACCACACCCGAACGAACACATCTTTTTTTTTTACAGTAAACACAATTACGAGGGTTACAATATAACAATTGATCACACCCAATTAAGCCAGATCCACCTTTCGACTAGAAAAGAGGAGAATAATTGAGAAACTTGCTACTATCTGAAAAAAAAGGTTTATTGACATATGGGAATGAAAATAAGATTAGGGTTTTGGGAATCGAACGAGGAAGAAGAAGATTATGATGAGAAGGTGAAGAAAAAGAAGAAAACAAACACGTCGGTGATACCAACATAGGCGCGACCTTCGACAACAACAACACAGGAGACCGACGGTGACACCAACATTCCAGATCGACAATGATACCAACATAGGAGACCGACAACGACAATAACATAGGATACTGACAACGGCACTAGCATAGGAGACCGAAGACCGACTGATGACACCAACATTCCAAACCGATGACGACACCAACATAGGAGATCGACGGTAAAACCAACACAGGAGATGGACGAAGACACCGACATAAGAGACCGAAGACGACAAGACCACATATATCTGATGGAACGGAACAAAATGAATTTGACGGACCAAAGAGATGAAATTTTATTATCCGAACCCGAATCCATGGGTAATAAAATTTTATTACCCAAACCCGAACCTGTGGGTTCGAGTCGTGGGTTCGTGAAATATTTCGGGTCGGGATGGATTCTTCAAGTAATTTTTTCACCCCTAGCATTAACCATCAAACTTAGGCACAACTTTAAAATTCTAATCCATTACAAGTCCTTAGACACTTAAATTTCTTTCCAATCCTTACTTCAACTTGCTTTATAGTTACGAAAAACTTCATATTTAGACCTCAAGAAGAATATCTAGGTTTTTCTTGAATAATCATTTATATAATTGTCAAGAAGCATTGTGCCTTGGTAAGTGATGGTTGCACTGAACTTGAACTCCACAAGTTTGAAAGTACATATTCCAATAGTTCTTTAATAGTGTGCCTTCCCTTTTTGAAATTTAGTTTGTGTGTCATTCTCTTAACATAGTCAATCCAAAGGTTGTATCATTTCCTTATTATGAATGCCCTTCTAAGATCTCCATTCCCCATAAAGCTCATATGAGCTAATCTCATGTGTCATAGTTGTGTTTCCGTTATATAGAACTTCACCCAATACAATTTTATATTGAAAATATACATTACCCTTTTAAGTTTTCCTTGAAAATTATCGATGTTCCTTTTGATATTTTCAATACTCTTTCTTGTTACTTATAACTATAACCATGTTAAACAGACATATCTTCATTTGTGGAACTTATAACTATATAAGTTCAATTCTTGAAACCAGTTATTGCTAGGAGTCATATGGAAGGTTTCAGACCTGAATCTCAAATTCTATCAAAGGGTTTCAAGGAGGTGAACACTTGTTTTATCACAGGGTATTAAGGAGACAAATAGTTGTTCTCGTTCATAAGGTCTTATTAGGTTGAATATGGGCTTTCATTCAGAAGGTTTCATGGGACATTATCTTCTTCAATACCCTCACGTGGATTTTTTGAATATGTTTTTATGGTTTGGATTTATTAAATGAGTAACTGTTAGTTACGTTTGTTGCAAATATTAGTATAAATAGTGGGTCTTTTGTATCTTAGAGGGGTAATGAGAATGATTAATTTACGTAACTTTTTTTGTTTTCTTTTTCATCTCTTACATTTATCTTCCTTCATCCGTACCTCTCAAAACGTACATCTAGAATCAATGATCCATTGTTCTTTAGAACCCTAATCTGAAACGGATAACACTTTTGAATCAGAATTCTGAAGTTTCTCCAAATGTTTCGTTCTAGTTTTGTAGTCCTTTTGAAAGGCTCATAAACTAGCAATCATTTCCACTCTTAGCCTTAGACTTTGATCGAGACTTTTTTCCCTTATGATTCCTTGATAGTCTCTTTTACCATCGTCCTCTTGCTACTAAGCCCTCACCAACATTTTTCTAAACCTTCTTTTGTACCAACAATTCTACTTCCTTAGTTATTGTCGCTACTTTAACTTCCTCAACTTTAATACTTCTTCATGAATATTTAACAACCTCTCTAAGTTGTTCATACGATAGTGAAGTGAATTTAGCAAATAAATTGTCTAATACTTTTCTTCTAACTTCATTTGTAGGTTCTGGAGATCATATAACATTTTTTGGAAAATATCAAGATCATTCCTTCATTCTAAAACTCGAGTTTTTTTACATCAAATGCATCTTATTTGGAAAAGACTTTCCAAATGCCAATTCTCCAACAAATTCTAAATACCAAAACGTGGTATTTTCCTGAATTATCTTCCTCAAAATTGAGATCACTATAAGATTTCTGGCTAGTGGGTTTCCATCAATCCACCAAGGAACCGAGATTTTATTATCTTGTCAACAACTTTTGATCCTGAATTAACGGTAAGAATAGACATTACACCGGTTGATTCGACTAATTTTCTTGTTGGTGTCGTTCCCACCATTCTTGGTGTTTCTAGCTCAACTTGTAAACTCGATCCCAATTCTTGCACTCAAGTAGCAGGATCATCTTCCAATGTATCCAATAACCCATTGTATCCAATTGGCACTTTTTATTTCTAGAGAACGAAATCTCATTTACCATCAAATTTATCGATATCTAGTTTTTTCATTTCATGTCTCATTTATTTGTTTTTAAATCAAATTTTGAATTTCTTGAAATTGTTTTGGTAGAACAATTTCAATCACCAACAGCTACTTCTTTGTGCCAATACCCTACCTAAAAGACTAATTCACAAAACCCCACGTTTATTAAATCGATTTGGCTCTGCCTCTGATACCACTTGTTTGTGAGTTACACAATATTCACAATGCTCTTGTAGTTTAATGATGAGAATAAGCAAAGCTGATACAACGTAAGTTGAATGCAGAAATCTAAATTGGAATGAAAAACAGAGCAAGGAAAGAAAGTGTGGGAAAGGATTACACAATATAGTGGATATATATATATATATATATATATATATATATGAAATTTTTATATTTCGCCATCCCAGAAATCCTCGACACTCGTGTGGATGCCATTCTCATGTATGAAGAAATCGGCTCTCATCTGTCTTTCCTGCAATTAGAAAGAAAACAAAACCACTTCTTTCATGGTGCAATGCAATTGAACTTTCACAGATTCATTCATATTAGAGATATGGACTTGAAGGAAAGAGAATTAAAGCTTGCCTGTTCAATTTCGAAAAACTTAACGAACAAGTTATCGGGAATAACCCAGTCGAAGACATCGAAATTCTCTTTGATCCTAGACTCGTTCGTGCTCTTGGGGAGAACGCTGTGGCCGCTCTGCAATCCCCATCGGAGAGCCACTTGCGCCGGAGATTTCCCCAGTTTCTCGGCCACCGATGTAATCACCGGATGCTTAAGCACATTGGCGTGGAAGAACGCCGTTCCCGGTGAACCCAATGGAGAATATGCCTTCAACTCAAAAAAAAATTGTGAAACACTCGTCAAAATGGAATCGTTTATGTGTTTGAATTCACAGGGAAAGACTTACAGTGAGATGAATTCCATTGGATTTACAGAAGTCGTGGAGCTTTTGCTGTCGCCAAACTGGGTGACACTCGACTTGGACAACAGCAGGAGGAACACGAGCGATCTTCACGAGGTCGGACAGCTTCTTCGTCGAGAAATTGCTGACGCCGATGGCTCGGGCCTTGCCTGAATCGTAGATCGCCTCCATGGCTCGCCAGGTCGCAGGTATATCCGTGTGTAGCTATCGAGATCGAGATAGCCTTTCTTCATACTCACCGGCCAATGCATCTTTTAAACATATGGTTTCGATATTAATTTTCAATGTCATGAGAAGAAGAAGAAGATCAATGATAAGTTTTGAAACCTTGTTACAATAAATTAAATATGACCCACTTAATTTAAGTTTATAGACTTTAATATTGAGTGGGACATATTATAGAATATATAAAATAATTAAAAGTTCATTGTATTTAAATAATTAAAAAATTTCTCTCCTATGATATAGAGTTTTCACACAACTCTATTTAAAAAAACCCTAAAAATGGTCTAAAACACCATGAAACAATTAAATAAAAAAAATGGTGTATGGAGAGAAATAAACAAATTTTGTTAAAAAAACAAATCTATCGATTGTAGAAACATTGATAATATAAATGATGTGTTTGATATTATTCATATGACACTGTTATACAATTGAATTCATAATCATTATGTGATGACATGAATTTAAACTTACAACCCTACATTGTTTCAGATATATTCCAACATATTTTTATCTTATATATTAAACAAAATCTAATTGAAAAAAAAAATAGTTAAAATGTTAAATATATTCCAACATATTTTTATCTTATATATTAACCAAAATCTAATTGAAAAAAATCGTTAAAATGTTAAATAAATTTACCAACGGTTATTTTATATAAATTTTTTACTTGCAACAAATAGTTATCCTATCATTATAAAGAGATAGCTATTGAATTATCGTTAAAATCTACCACAAATTTCATTGGATTTAAAATTTTAGAAACAAATTAACGATTTAAAATCAATTAAATTACTATCCAAAAACAAATCAAGAGATTGATATTGTCTTTCAATATAATCATTTGATGAAAATGCTTTTTAAATAACATTACTATTAGGAGATATCTGAAATAACATATCTTTTAATAGTTAGAACATTGTTTATTTATCCTTTAAGTGTTTTCTAATGAAAATTGATCAAATATTTGTCATATAGGATAAAAAAAAGAATGGATGAGTAGTAGTGCTTACAAGATATAAATCCACATAATCTAGCTGCAAATCATTGAGAGTCCCATTGATGGCCTCATGGACATCATCAGGGGAATGGTGTGTGTTCCTGCGAATTAACCAACCGGTTTGGTTTAAACCATATAAACCAATACACATAAACCGATGGATCAAAGTTCACTGATAAATTGAGAAACAAAAATTAGAGGTCAGACCATAGCTTGGAAGTGATCCACAACTCATCCCTTTTCACAATGCCTTTGTCGAAGAGTTTTCTCAGAGCATCACCGACCTAAACCGAACCAAGAATTGGTATGTAGTGTAACTAAACCGAACCGGATTAGACAACCATTTCATTCGTGTCGTACCTCTTTTTCGTTTCCGTACAATTGTGCACAATCGATATGCCTGTACCCAATCTGCAGAATCCAAATTTTTAAATTTTAATAAATATAGATTGTAAAAAAGATTAGAAATTAATATTTTTGATAATAAACTCTAGTTTATCAACTCATTATTAACCTTATTATTTCTCGAGATTTTATCTTTTTTGAATTGGAAAAACAATATAAAACTAGATATATCACATAATAGTTTAACATCCTCAATTTTATCTCAAATATATGAACTTAATTAAAAATAAAAAAAATTCTATAATAAATTTTAAACTTGATTCAAATTATTTTCAAAATGATAGAAAAATATATAAATTATTTTTTACGTATTTCTATGAATTTTTCTATTATTTCATAATAATATATAAACTAATATTGTATTTTTAAAATAATACAATAAACTAATATACAACTTTTAAAATGATATATAATTTTGAAATTATTTTTAAATTGATCAATTTTGAAATTATTTTTAAATTGATCAATTTTGAAATTATTTTTAAATTGATCAATTTTGATGAAATTTGTGTTTGTGAATCAATGTGAAAGTAATTTTAAAAGTTTATATAGTTTTCTGGTATTAATTAATATAGTATGCTAAAATAATAAACAAATTAATAGATAAAGACAAAAAAATAATAATTCATGTATTCCTGTATCTATTTAAAAAAAATGAAAATTATTACATGATTTTACCTTAGAAATATTTTATATAAAATTCTAATAATATGATTACTTTGTATCGTTCATTGATGACTATTTCAGGAGATGTTGGATGTACCCTATCAAGAAGAAATCATATGTATTTTAAGTTTTCTTTAAAGCGCAGATCGAGCTTGAATCCAGAAAAAGGATCAAAGGCTTAAGGTCTGAAAATGGAGGAGAATATATTGGCGATGAGTTTAATCGGTTCTGTCAACAAGAGGGAATCAAAATACCGTTCACGGTGACATACACACCTCAACAAAATGGTGTAGCAGAACGAAAGAATGGAACCCTGTTGGAAAGAACAAGGGCTATGTTGAGAATTGTTGGCTTGGAAAACACGTTTTCGGGCCAACGCAGTTGTGATCGCCTATTATGTGATCAATCGGTCACCATCAACCGCAATTGATCTGAAGACACCTATAGAGATGTGGATAGGAAAGCCACCTGATTATTCCAACCTTCATGTGTTTGGATGTACTATATATGTGATGTATAACACCTAAGAAACAACTAAACTGGATCTAAAATCCTGAAAGTGCGTTTTCTTAGGGTATGCTGATGGAGTTAAGAGGTATCATCTGTGAGATCCCATTGCCCACAGGTTATTATCATCAGAGATGTCGTATTTGCTGGAAAAAAATGTGAAAAATGATAGCAGTTCTTTGGAAAGACCAAAGATGATGGGAGTTGATGTTGAAAATCAAATGGAACAATATGTTCCATGTTTTTCTGAAGATATTGAATAATCCCGGCCATTTGAGATTTCGGAAACACAGCTCCGACGTTCATATCGAGAGAGGAGAAAACCAGTATTGCATAATGATTTTATTGTGGAGTAAAATGTTGCTTATTGTCTTCTATTTGAAGATGGAAAATCATTCACATTTGTTGAGGCAGTTCAAGAAAAAGACGCATCTGAGTGGATGACAACAATGGATGAAGAGATAGAAGCACTTCACAAAAACAAGATGTGGGATATTGCTCTTTTACCACAAGAAAGGAAGGCCACTGGAAACAAATGGATCTTCAAAATAAAATGAGATTGCAATGATCAAGTGGAAAGGTATCGTGCAAGGCGTGTGGTAAAAGGATTTTTTCAGAAATAAGAATTGATTTCAATGAAATCTTCTCGCCTGTTGTTCGACTCACAACAATTAGAGTTGTCCTGGAATTGTGTGCTACATTGGATATTCACCTCGAGCAATTAGACGTTAAAATTGTGTTTCTTCATGGAGAACTTGAAGAAGAAATACATATGCTCCAACCAGAAAGTATTTTCAAACGAAAGAAATGAGAACTTGGTTTGCAGGCTAAACAATTCTCTATACGGTCTCAAACAGGCGCCGAAATGTTGGTATAAGAGATTTGATTCTTTCATAATGAATTTCGGATACAAAAAACTGAATGTAGCTCCTTATGCATACAACAAGAGATTTGGTGATGATGATTTCATCATTTTACTGTTGTATGTTTACGACATATTGTAGCAGGCCCCAACAATAATCATATTAAAGAATTGAAGGCTCAATTGGCGAAGTTTAAAATGAAAGACTTCGGCCAAGCAAACCAGATTCCGGGATGCAATTTCACAATATTAGTTTATATATTATTATATTACATATAACATACTAATTATATATATATGAAATGATTTTAGGTTTTACTAAATAACAAAAATTAGTTAAAAAATCTATGATTTTATAATATATATATATACATAAATCATGTTTTAGCCAAACAACAAAAAATCACAATACATCGTATCTAGAGACAATTCTAAAAGTACATATGAAATTGGAGATTTAATATTAAAATATTTAAATGGAATTGGAAATTTAATATTTAAATATTTAAATTGTAATATCATATAGATTTTAAAAGTTTATAAAATTAAATAATATTCATACATATCTATATATATAAATGAGTAATCTATGTTATGTTATTCTAAACAACCAACTAACCAGAAAACTATATATATATATATATATATATATATCTATATTGATTGGATCACAATTTCATAATTAAATTGGTGTCACAAGGACCTTGACGGCGGAGACAACGGCGTCGCCGACAACACCAGGCGGAGCCTGCCACGTTCCCAAACCCACCGACGGAATCTTAGCTCCGGTGTTCAGTTCGAACGAAACAGTCGTAATCTCCATCTCTTCAAAATAATTCAGAAAACGTTCTTTTTGTTTTTTCAGAAAAAGAAGATATTTTTTTTCTTTTACAATGGTAGGAGGAGTGGTGGATATGTGATTAGAGTTTTCTGTGTATAAATGAGGCATCCTTGGCGTTATCTATGTTATCAATGAGCACTAAAGCGACACACGAAAAACAACACCAATCACATGAAAAAGGAAAAACACGAAAAGCATTTTGAAAGATATATACTTTCATTTATAATGTCGGCCAGTTCATATTATGCCAATATAAAGTGGCTGTATTACAGTGATATATGTATATGTACGTAGGGTTTAATCTAGCGTAATTAAGAGAATTACATTTATAGACATATATATTTATATGCCCCCGCAAGATGGAGCACCTTTGGTGACTTCAATCTTGGAACAAAGATGAGTGATGGTGGAGTTCGGAAGTGGTTTGGTGAGTAAGTCTACGAGCTGATCCGTCGAGCGCACGTGAGAGACATGAAGAGTACCGTCCTGAACTTGATGTCGTATGAAGTGGTAGTCCAATGCCAAATGTTTGATTCTAGAATGAAAGACGGGATTTTCGCTAAGGTAGGTGGCACCAGCGTTGTCGCAAAAGATCATAGGCGGCTCGGGATATGGAATGCCAAGCTCATGAAGTAAGGATACAACCCAACGAATCTTCGTCGATGTTAAAGCCACTGAGCGATACTCGGCTTCGGTCGATGAGCGAGCCAGAAACTTAATCTTCTTGGACGACTGATAACACTGAAAGTGTATCAATTTTAGGTTAGGTTTTAGTGCCATTTTCGCATATAATTCATAGTTAGGTTTACATATCCGATACGATTATGAGTTACATACGCCCGTTTTGTTGGTTTTTAGGTTTTTAGGTGACAAGGCCTAAATGAGCTTAAAAAGACGAATTCCTGAGCAAAACCACGCACTTTGAAGATAAATCCACTCAGAGCCAAGATCAAGCCTTAGAACTCTAAGGAACACCCGAACAACGAGCGGAAAAGAGGAAATTCAAGGTTTCAAGGGCACCATGGTCCACCTGCTCGGGTAAAACCTACGGGGTTTTATTTGCACACCTTGCACGACCCGGGCACGAAGGCAACGAGATCGGGTAGTCTTACCCGATCGGGCACAATAAGGATACCCGCTCCGGCGTTAATTCATCCCAAAATTCCTCGAGAGTTTGCACGACTCGAGCCGCTCAACCACGCGATCGGGTGCTGATGCCCGATCGGGCATGAAGGTTTACACGACCGGGCACGCCTCTGCACAACCGGGTAGAAGTGGTGCCCGAGCGGGCCGCGTATTTCGCAACAACCTAGATCTTGCATTCAAACGACCTAATTTATAGATCAGAAGAGATCTAGAGCAGAGGGGGCGACGTACATGGCAAGGAAAGGCTTGGAAAACATCAGGAAAGGCTCGGGAGACGCTGGAGAAGAAGAGAAGCACCAATCCTTACATCGTCCCAACTATGGGTTAGGGATATCGGATTGTAACGGATAAACAATGTTATGTGTTAATGCTTAGATCTATTGATTTTATCTTGATTATCGGTTCTACACTTGACATTATCATTCTTATACTAGTGATGCCCGCTCAGTAACATAGGAATTCAGACTTTGCTGAAAGGTTAAAGGATGAATCCGGACCTGTTAAGTTGTAGGTTAAGTTCGGCTAATGAGAATCTTACCGGTCGGTTAGTCGACTTAGGAATTAGGATTGCTTTCGTAGGGTTGCACGTACTCATGGTTAGGAGGTTTAGGCTCGGAAGAATCACTCCTCGCCTTAGGACATGAATTTCCCGTTGTCAAGATAATTCGATAGGTTTATGATCTTTAGTTGTTTCATCCATACGATTCCCGGTATCCCGAGACTCGTAGTGTTCGTCATATCCGAGTTTACCCTAACCTAGTATCGTTGTCACCACTTAGCTTAGTTTGTAGGTATTTAGGACCATATCTTCATCTATCTCCATTCGTCTTAGTTTACTTTTATTCTTAGTTTTTGGCTGCTTTAGTCCCTAGAGATCGACCCTGGTACTACACGATGCGTATACTTGTGGTGAAGTGGTCTAGGAAAATATATAACTCGTGTTTCCGCACATCAACGACCATGATATCAGATGCTTGCCAAAGTAAACAATATGTGCCCCCGTCGAGGACCAATCATCACGATCGCCAGCCCAGTCCGCATCACTCAAGGCGTGAAGCTGGTGTTCATTTTCGGACGAGAAGAGAACGCCCTTGTTGGAACTGGCCCGAAGGATCGTAGTTCTCGTTTTGCAGCTTGCCAATGATCCGTTGTAGGAGAATGCATGAATTGCGAGAGTCGATTAACCGTAAAGCTAATGTGAGGCCGAGTGAGGGTAAGATATTGTAGGTTGCGCAGTATGGTTCTGTATTCCGTCGGATCCGACAGTGGGGCACCCGACTGAAGCGTGAGACGAGTAGTCGAGGCCATCAAAGTTGGGACATGTTTTACTTCATGCATGTTAGCTTTCCGAACAATTTCACCAATGTACTTATGTTGTGAGAGATGGAGACCCTGCGGTGTACGATGGGCTTCAATGCCTAGGAAGTATGATAAGGCCCTAAGGTTTTTGATAGAGAATCGTGTGCCAAGGGATGTGATCATGTCGCGGACAATGGTATGGTTGTTTCCAGTGATTATAAGATCATCCACATAGACAAGAATATAGATGGTGACTCATTTGTCTCGGAAGATGAAGAGAGAAGTATCGGCGAGGGAGTTTGTGAACCCGCGAGACAGGAGGAATGACCGAAGCTCTGAGTACCATGCCCAAGGTGCTTGTTTCAAACCGTAGATTGCTTTGTGGAGTTTTCAAACAAATGTAGGCTGATCCTTGTCAACGAACCCTTGAGGTTACCCCATGTAGACTTCGTCATTGAGACTTCTATTGTAGAAATGCACTGTTCACATCAAGTTTTCGAAGTTCCTAACCATGAAAGACCGCAATACTGAGCACAAGTGGCATTGTTGTAGGCTTAACCACTTGACTGAATGTCTCATGAAAGTCAATACCGTGTCTTTGATGAAATCCCTTAGCAACGAGTCATGCTGTATATCGATCGATGGAACCATCGGGTTGTCGTTTGATACGGAGGACCCACTTGCATCCAACGATGTTCTGAGCTGCGTTGGCGGTACAATTTCCCATGTGCCGTTTCTCACAAGAGCATCAAACTCCTCATGCATGGCTTTTCTCCAATTTGGATCCTTAAGTGCTTGTCCTGGCGTCGACGGTTCAACAGAATGATTTGCAACCTGAGTAGTGAGGGAGTAGAAAAAGATAATTTATGACTTTATTGCTGGAACAAACATTGCATAACATATGTTTAGACGCCTGAGACAACGGTAAAGAAAAATGAGACACCATTTGTTTAAGAACTGCTAAAGCGGGATGACCTAGATGAGAATGCCACTCGGACAAAGTGGACTTAATAGATGAAAGCATGACTCTGATACCGTTTGCCAATGTAAAATGGTTGTATTATTAAGCTGACATTACAGTGATATATATATATATACATGTACGTAGGGTTTAACCTAGCATAATTAAGGGAATTACACTTATGGACATATATTTACTTACACATATAAATAAATAGATTAAAATTTTCAAAATATATACTATTTTTAGTTTATTGAAAAAAATTTTGGTAGGTTAACTGCTTTTAAAATAAAAATATATTTGATATGTTATTAGGATTTCAATCCTACCTTTTATAAAAAAAGTTCAACTTCAATCGCTCGAAATCGTTCGAAATCGCTCGAAATCCTCGCTCTCAAATTCGAAATCGCCTATCGCTCATTGCTGTCAACTTTTAAATATGTTTCGTTTCAAAAAATATCAAACCGTAAGTGTGTTCACAACATAAAAATAATGACACGTCTGTCTTTTCTTCATTTTTTTCATTAGATTTTCGAGGGTATACATAAAGTAAGGAAGCCCTACGAGGATATCCTTGATATTTTTCCGGTTAACTAGATTTAGTTACGAGATAAAATAATTATTGAATAAATATTGTTGTCTGGTTTAATCCACTTAAATCTATATATTAAAAGTACATGTTTTTTGTTGGCTCTGAGAGCTTCTCACTTCTCAGCCCTCCACGTCAAACACCAACATTTATTTCTCCTCTTTGCCCACTCTTCCATGATCTCCATTCTCTCTCCCACGATCTCCTCACTCAACATCCGCCTTGCAAGAATTGGTGGTTTTTTTTTTTGTTATCGGATTATCACAAGAATCTCCGGCCTCTTCACCGCACCTCGGGTTCGTGCTCTCTCGCTTCGCTCTTTTCTTTCGTTTGCGTTTCTTCTACGTTTTATTAGTCGCTTTCGTGTTGATTTTTTGGTTATCTGGGGAGTTTTTGAAGTATGGATTTGCAAGATTAGGGTTATTTCTCTCTTCTTCTTCACGCTCCAGACGTTTCACTACGATGGAGGGCCACCATCCCACCATTGTCCACAAGCAAAGCCTCAACATCCTTCACGGTCCTTGGTTAAACAAGGTTCGTTACCATCCTTCCTCTACTTCCGCTTCTGGGTTCAGATCTACTTGATTGGTCGTCTTCCACCTTTGGTTTGCGATGATTCAGGGAACTACCTTCTCAATGACTGAGAGAGACCGTCTTGATCTCAGGTATCTTCTTCCTCCGAACGTCATGGCTCATGCGCAGCAAATCGAATGCTTCAGTAATTAATTTCCTCATAATTTCACTTTCTAATAGTGTATCAGGGTTTAGTACTTTGTTCATGTTGTCGATTGTCTTAACAGTGGCGGACTTTAAGAGGCTTAAGAAGCAAGCAAGGGATGGACCGCTTGATCCTAATGCTCTGGCTAAGTGGTTTGAAGAATTGGAGCCGAATCAAGAGGGATAATTCGTGAATGATGAGGTAATTTCCGTTTATAGTAGTACGTAAAGTTCTAAAGCGTGGATTAATGGGTACTGTTATTCCTCCTTCTAAACCAGTGGATTTATCTTCGATTGAAGCCAGACAGAGCAGTGAAGGCTTAGTTGGATCTGTATATATGGCGCGTCATCTTGGTATAGTGAACGTGTTTATTCCCCTTCCAGATTCTGTTGTTAAGATACAAAATGTCGTAGTTAGGCGTTTAGGTTTTTTTTGTAGAAAGGGTGAGTGATAAACCAGAAGTTGCAGATAAGGCGTTAAAGGAACACATGATCTATGTAATGGATAAGAGGGAAGTGGAATGTGTAGTTCTTGTGTCTGATGATTCTGGTTTTGGCGGGATCTTGACGGAAGCAAAGGAGAGGTGTGTGAAGACAGTGGTGGTTGGGGATTTGAACGATGGAGCGCTGAAAAGAGTGGCGGATGTAGGGTTTTCCTGGAGGGAAGTGGTGATGGGGAAGGCGAAGAAGGAGGTTCAAAAAATTGTTGGGAAGTGGAAGGATAAGGATGTGTTGAAGAAGTTGGGGTGGAGGTATGATCCAGTCATGGAGAAGGAAAAGGGAAGGAGGAAGGTTTTAGGGATGTTTGGGATTCAACAATGTTAAAGTATATTTTGATCTGAAAAATTGTGTGTTGAATCGCTATTTTGAATAGGTAAAAAACAATTAAGTCAAAGGCTAAATAATAGGAGAAAATCAAGGAGCTAAAAATAAGGAAGTTGTTGGAGAAAAACATGGAGCACAATTTGGAACAAACACATCATGCAAATCCTATAAAGAAGAGGAGTGCTGGCCGAATTCAAATTGCACAAAATAGAAGAGATTTCTCCATCTGTTTGAAAAGATCATCAATGACAAAGAGAGAAGTAGAGCCGATAAACGTTAAACAAAATTAGAGTTTTGTATACACTTTGCGAAGTGTTGTTGTTTACACAAATTATAGAGTGTTCGTCTAGGTATTTGTGGGGGAATGGCTTGCGAGTCATTCTGTAAGGTTATTGAGAGAATAGCCTTAGACTGTCGCACATGCGTGTGTGAAGCTCGGGATTTAGGGTTCGGGTTCAAGGCGGGTTAGAGTCTCAGGGTGTGTCTGAGTCTGTTTCCAGGTGTGCCTGGTGTACCGATTGAAACGAATAGCTTTGGAGTTGGAGTTTTAAAACTCCACCAAATTGCATTGGCCATCTACTCTTTAGTTTTCCAATTGGTATCAGAGCTGGAAAACGAAAAATCATATTCGTTTTAGATCCGGTTTAAGAGTAAGATGGAAGGAACACGAGATTTATATTCGTATTGCAAACCCGTAATACTTAACGCTTCTAATTATGGGTATTGGAAGGTTAAGATGAGAGCTAATATTCGTGGAATAGATAAAGATGCATGGGGAGCCTTAAAATATGGTTGGAATCCTCTGATGATAATTGACGACAAAGGTAACGAGAAGGAAAAACCACTTGATCAATGGACACCGGCCGAAAAAAGATCATCCACAGCATTAGCAGCAATATTCACTTCAGTTGATATGGATGAATTCAAACAAATACAAGGTTGCGAATCTGTTAAAGAAGCTTGGGATACACTTGAAACGATGCACGAAGGAACTTCAAGTGTGAAGAGAACAAGATTGGACATCATTGAACATCAATTTGAGAAGATTGAAATGGAAGAAAACGAAAGTGTAAAAGGTTTTAGTGGAAGATTGAATGCTTTGGCAAACGAAACACATGTTTTAGGTCAACCCTATGAAGATAAGAAACTTGTTAAGAAACTTTTTCGGTGCTTACCAAAGAAGTTCTCAGCTCAAAACGCGGCAATGAACATGTCACTCAATACCGATACAACAAGCTTCAAGGAGATAGTGGGAATTTTGCCCGCGTATGAGATGGAGTTACAATTAGAACAAGGATCAGTAAGCAAAAGTGCATCTAAAGGAATAGCACTAAAAGTTGAAGAAGATTCTTCAGAAGATGAGGGACTCATCGGAGACATATCCTTGTTGGCAAAGAAATTCAATAAATTCTTAAAAAGAAGGCCACGGGGATACCCAAGACACGCAAGGTATACCCGGAGAAAGAAGGAAAATCAAAAGTTCAATGCCATGAGTGTAAGGGATACAGACATATCAAGAATGAATGGCCTAGTGTTCAGAAACGAGAAGCAACGTTAAAAGCCTTGGAGGAAACTAAATGCTTCAAGTGTCAAGGGGTTGGATATATGAAGAGTGAATGTCTAAACATTCAAAAGGCGAACAAATCTCTTATCACTCAGGAGGAATCTACAGATTCGGAGGATGAAAGTGAAGAAGATGACATGATAAATTACATCTCTTGCTACGGTGTTATAGGAAGTGAAGATGAACAATCAAATGAAGAAAGTGATGATGATGAGATAACCATGAAAGAGTTATTCGAAAAATGTATTGAGATGGGCCAACGAAATCTGAAAATTCTTAGAGAAAAGAATGTTGTGGAGTCACAATTAAAAGTTGTTACGGAACAACTTTTAAAAAGGGAGGAAGAGATAAATCAAGTTTCAAGTCAACTAGAGGAAACCAAGAAAAATTTAAGGATGTTGTCAAATGGAACAGAAAAGCTGGACTACTTGTTGACAATAGGAAAAAGAGATACGAATCACCATGGACTTGGCTACACAGGAGAAAGTTCTCGCAACGAAGAAAAATTCATCAAAAGTAAAATCAGACAAAGAACAGTTATACCTTCAGATACGCCAAGTATACCTGCAGTGCCCATGAGTTCCAAATATATAGAACGGAGAAGATGTTACTATTGTGGAAAAAAGGGTCATATTCAAGTAAATTGTTATCAAATGAAACATCATGAACAGAGATCTCAAAGATTTTTCAACAAGAGGACAACACGGAAAAGGTTGAATCACTTACAATCACATTGGATCCAAGGTAAATCACGGAGAACAAATCTTCGAGGTAAGTCGTGGCAATATCAAGGTAAATTTTCTTACTGGTCTACACCTAACATTAGACAAATTTGGATTAAAAAGAGTGAAAGGTATACGACAGTAAGAAAACCTACGATTAAACAAATCTGGGTTAGGAAATCGGACTTAAAATTAAATGTTGCTTTTACTTCGATACAAAACGAGAAAGATTCTATGTGGTACTTTGATAGTGGATGTTCAAGGCATATGACAGGTAATCTTAGCTTGCTGTCAAATTTTAAAGCAAGTACCAAAGGAGGAAGTGTAACTTTTGGTGATGGACGAAAAGGAAACATACAATGAAAAGGAGACATTATGACAATGGGGCAACCGAAGCTGACTAACGTGCATTTTGTACAAGGACTTCAAGCAAACTTGATTAGTATTAGTCAACTATGTGATCAAGGGTTACGTGTCTTTTTCTCACATGAGAAATGCATTGTCACGGATGAGGATGGTAAGAATTTTTATGTAGGGAGAAGAGCACCTAACAACTGCTACATCTGGACGGAAGAAGTGAAGTGCTTTCATGTTGCACAAGATCCAATTCACTTATGGCATCAACATTTAGGTCATGTTAATTATTGAACCATTGTTAAATTGTCTAACTCTGAGTTGATTCGAGGTATGCCCAGGATGTCAAAGACAAAGGAAGTCATTTGCAAACCATTTCAACAAGGGAAGCAAGTTCGAATATATCACAAGAAGATGCCGCAAATCAAGACCACACACATACTAGAATTGCTTCACATGGATTTGATGGGACCGATGCAAACTGAAAGCATAAGTGGAAAGAGGTATGTTTTTGTATGTGTTGATGATTTTTCAAGATATACATGGGTTAGGTTTTTGCGAGAAAAGGTGAAACCTTTGAAGTCTTCCATTAGTTGTGCTTAAACTTGATAAATACCAAAGGAAGAATTAAGAGAATTAGAAGTGATCACAGTTGTGATTTTGAGAATGAGTCTTTTGAAAATCTATAAACTTGGTATTTCACATGAATATTCTGCTCCGAAAACTCCACAACAAAATGGAGTTGTGGAAAGAAAAAATAGAACCTTACAGGGAATGGCTAGGGCAATGCTGCACGGTAAGGGAGTTGCACCTCGGTTCTGGACAGAAGCCATAAATACGGCTTGTCATATTATCAACATAGTGTATGCTCGAACAGGTACTAAGAAAATTTCATATGAAATATGGAAAGGCAAGACACCAAATATCAATTATTTCCATGTGTTTGGGTGTAAGTGCTACATACTCAATGATCAAGAGTATCTTGGTAAGTTCGACTCAAAGAGTGATGAAGGTATGTTTCTAGGTTATGGTACAAATTCAGCATCTTTTCGAGTTTATAATTTTCGTACCAAGACTGTTATTGAGTCCACTAACGTTGTATTTGATGAAGAAAGTCAAAACATAGAATATGTTGACAGAATTGTAGCTCAGTTACAAACAGATATTCTAAACATGCCTGTGGAAGTCGAAGGTTCACCTGAGGAACAAACTGAGCAAAGGAGAATTACCGAGGAGAACTCAGCAAAGGAGATGGAAGGAGAAATCAATTCAACTCAAGTACACAAAAATCATTCCATAGCAGATGTCATTGGAAATGTTCATGACCCAAGAAGATTGAGGAATAAACCACATATCAACTACAAAGATTTGGTGAGATTCGTTTGCTTTACATCCATATCCACGAAAGAAGCGGAATATATTGCATTGGGGAGTTGCAGCACACAACTCATTTGAATGAATCAAATGCTATCGAACTATGGTATGGATTATAATTCATTCATTGCTCACTGTGATAATACAAGTGCCATTAACATCTCAAAGAATCCGGTACTACATTCTAGAACAAAGCATATAGAGATTAGGCATCATTTTCTTAGAGAGCTTGTTGAGAAAAAGAAATTGATAATTGAATATGTGCCTACGGAACGACAATTGGCCGATATTTTCACTAAACCACTTGACATGAACCGCTTTGTGAATCTAAGAAAGGCACTGGGTGTGTGCGAGCTTTGAAAGGTAAATTATTGATTGAGAAATATGATAGTCAAAGTATACTTTCACTGATATTCAGGTGCATCTAGCATGTTTGAAAAAGTATTATAGTACACAGATGAGAACAACACTCATACACTCCGCTGTCAATAATTTTGATAAGAGTGCAATGGAATTGACTCAGATATAAGTGGTGAGACAGATTTCCAACTTCGACGTCTTAAGGGCATAAGGTTAGTAAAAAAAAGGAAGAAAAGAAAAAACCGAAAGAAAAAGAATATTCAAGCATACATTATGCAAGAATAAACGAAAAGAAAAAAAATGAATGATGATAAAAGATTGAAACCTACATACTCCGCTATGATTTGATCATAAGAGTATCCCTACAAGGTAGCCTGAGTCTAAGTGGTGAGGAAATTTGTCAATTTCGATGCTCTAGAAGTCCAGAGTGTTTGTTCTTAATCGGGAACGTAATTCTATTTACATACATGACGGGTGTACCTGGTAAATGTGCTGAGTATATTTGTGCTGTCTGTTTTGACTTCAATTTAGTATATGATTTATTTAATTTACCTAAAAGGCAGTATTTTAAAAAAAAATATTGAAGTTTTGAGCGGTGATTGCTAAGGGTGATTTGGTAAATATCTGTTCAATTGAAGTGATGTTTGTTTCTGGAAAATATAAAAATGCATCTTGCATGCACAACATTTGCAAAATCAATCTTTCAATTTCAAAATTTCGAGTTCTCTCTGAAACCCTAAAAAATGAGACCAAAGAAATCTCTTCGTTCGCCTACTGCAATTGTGAGAAGAATTACTAGGTCAACAGCTGCAAGGGATTTGACTACTGCACAACAGGAGAATGAGATGAAGAAAAATCAGGATGCAATTCCTAAGAAAGGAAGAAAGGTACGCAATTCCAAGCAATATGTTGTTACTGTATCAATGGAAGAACATGAACAAAATCTTGGAGGAATTGTAGAAGAAAGAGCGGATCATACAAGGCTGGAGATGATTTTGTTCGAATCACCTATGACACCACCAGAGAATATCGCAGAACCGGACTTGCAAGAAGATGTGAGGGGTGTAAATGTCACACATTTTAAGGAAATTGGATTGTGGAGATTGCTTCAGGATAGAGAGTTACTGGGTATTATTTCACATGTATCACAGTATAGTAAAGAACTGATCTTTGAGTTCTACTCAAATTTATCTCCTACAATTGAACTCACAAGCAGCTCTACGTTTCATAGGGTATATCTTAGGGGGAGAGTATTTGAGTTTTCTCCGTTGCATATAAATAGATTTATGGGTACTCCAAATTCTCCAATCACTAGAGAGAAGGAGTTGGAACTTGAACTAGATATGAACGTTGTAGGACCAGCTAAGATGACTTGGGATTGTGCACTGTTGAATAAGATCTATAGATGAAACTGGTTACCTGATGTGATGAGAATTCAAGCTAAATATTTCCTAGACCACTTCACCGCAAGTATACGGTTCGTGTAGTACCAGAGTCGAACTCTAGGGACTAATGCAACCAATCCTAAGAATATCACTAAACTAAGACGGTGAGAAGTAGACGATGGCATGGTGCGAATATCTAAAAACTAAATTAAATGGTAGCAACGATAGAAGGATTCGGAAGACTTGACGATGAAGAACACTACTGGTGTCGGGATACCAGGAATCGTATGGATGTAACAACTAAAGATCATAAACATATCGAATTATCTTGATAACAGGAAATTCATGCTCTATGGTAAGGAGTGATTCTGTCGAGCCTAAACCTCCTAACCATACGTACGTGCAATCCTACCTTCCATCAGCGATTAACCCGTACTATGGCAGCGTTACGAGCGCAATCCTAATTCCTAAGTCAATTAACCGACTGGTCAGATTCTCATTAATCGAACTTAACCTACAATTCAATAGTTCCAGATTCATACTTTAACCTTCCAGCAAAATATGAATTCCTATGTTACTTAGCGGGCAGCACTAGTATAGGGGTTACGATGTTGATTGTAGAACCGAATATCAAGACAAATAAGATAGATCTAAGCATTAACACATAAATTTGTACATCCATTACAAAACCGATATCCCTAAGCTATAGTTGGGAATCTACTCACTCATGGAGTTTACTGACAAAGGAAATAACACAACCCTAAACATGATAAACCCTAGGAAACCCGATGCCTCGATCTTCCCTATTGTGTTACCGATATGTGGATTGATGCTTCTCCCCTTTCTCCAGTGTCTTCCGAGCCTTTCCTGATGTTCTCCAAGCCTTTCCTTGCTCTAACCGTCGCCCCCTTGCGTCTGGATCTATTATGTTCCTTTAATTCACTTTTACAAACTCTAATTCAAGGTTGTTGCGAGAAAGGCGGCCCGCTCGGGTACACCTTTTACCCGGTCGTACAGAGGCGCACCCGATCGTGTTCTGCGTCTTGCCCGATCGAGCATCAGCATCCGATCGCGTGGTTGAACAGCCCGAGTCGTGTAAACTCTCGGGGATTTTCAGGACTAATTAACGCTCGACCGGGTACCGTGTTGCGCCCAATCGGGTATGGTCACCCGATCATGTTGTCTTCGTGCCCGGGTCGTGCAAAGTGTTGCAATTAACCCCGTAGATTTTGCCCGAGCGGGTAGACCTCAGTGCCCGAGCAGGCACTCTTCAATACATGATTTTGCTCTTTTCCGCTCGATGCTCAGGTGTTCCATTGAGTTATGTGGCTTGGTTTTGGCTCTGAGTGAATTGTATCATCAATTTGAGTTGTTTGATTCAGGAATTTGCCTTTTTACGCTCGTTTAGGCCTTGTCGCCTTAAAACCTAAAAACTAATAAAATGGGCGTATATAAAGAATAATCGTATCGGAAATGTAACTCGTGCTATCAAATCTATGCGAAAATGATACTAATACCTAGCCTAAAACTGATACACTTTACGTGTTATCATTACTCACAAAGAAGACAGATCTGCTTAAGAGAGAGAGCGCTATCATGGTGTATTGTGTCAAAGTGGGTGTACCTATCAACATGGGAAAGGTTATATTTGATCAGATACTTACTCAAGCTTATTTCAGCGGAACACGGTTTATTCTATCGTTCCCATGTCTTATTCAAGGAATTTTAAAACAACAATGCCCAGATATTGTTAGAGAAGATGAACCAAAGGAAAGGATTCCCCCGTGGATAAACTACGAACAAAGATATGTGGATAAACGTGCTTCTCAAAGTGACATCAGTTTTAATTCAGATGACAGTACAATTGTGTCGCTACAAAAACTGGAGAAGAGAATTACAGACATGATAGCTGAACAACACGCTATCTTGTGAAGTTGCTGATTCGGACTTCTACTAGTATAGTTTTCTAATCCTTTCTCTTTTTATTCTTATTTTAATTTTTGTGAGTCTAATTTTTATGTTTTTGATCTTATACTCACACAAACAGGGAGAGAAAGTGGATCTGCCGGTACCGGAGGTGTACCTGGAGCAATCTGAGCAATCTGAACATTAAAGACAATGACTGGTCTTTGATTTTTTTAAGACCAATATTTCTAATGATTACTTTTGTTGGACCAGCTTAACAACTTTGCTAGACATATGTTTTTGATATATGTTGAAATCTTTTTGATGCATGATTGTTGATAATGTGTTTGTTGAAGTACAAGATCAAAAAGGGGGAGATTGTTAAAGTATATTTTGATCTGAAAAATTGTGTGTTGAATTGCTATTTTGAATAGGTCAAAAACAACTAAGTCAAAGGCTAAATTATAGGAGAAAATCAAGGAGCTAAAAATAAGGAAGTTGTTGGAGAAAAACATGGAGCACAATTTGGAACAAACACATCATGCAAATCCTATAAAGAAGAGGAATGCTGGCCGAATTCAGATTGCACAAAATAGAAGAGACTTCTCCATCTATTCGAAAAGATCATCAATGACAAAGAGAGAAGTAGAGCCGATAAATGTTAAACAAAATTAGAGTTTTGTATACACTTTGCGAAGTGTTGTTATTTACAAAAATCATAGAGTGTTCGTCTAGGGATTTGTGGGGGAGTGGCTTGCGAGTCATTCTGTAAGGTTATTGAGAGAATAGCCTTAGGTTGTCGCACATGCGTGTGTGAAGCTCGGGATTTAGAATTCGGGTTCAAGGCGGGTTAGAGTCTCAGGGTGTGTCTGAGTCTGTTTCCAGGTGTGCCTGGTGTACCGATTGAAACGAATAGAAAATCCTTTGGAGTTTTAAAACTCCACCAAATTGCATTGGCCATCTACTCTTTAGTTTTTCAAACAATAATGGTGATGAGATTGAGAGTGAATCAGAGTTGGATTCCTGGGAGATGAGAGGTGCTGGTGCTGGTGCTTGGTGGGAGATGGATGATGAAGACAATGTTGGAAACTCAAGGCCAAGCCAAGAGCAATGTGGGGATTGTGGTATAGATGGAATAATGAAAAAAAAAGTAACAACTTGTTGTCATATGCTTCATTGTGAAGCTAAAGTGATACATGATCTAAACTGAAGATCGGATCTCAACAATTGAAAAGCCGTTGTCATCTCTCATTCATACAGCTGTACAATGCTCAATACTCGGAATCTATCAAGGAAGCTAAGTGTGGCAATGCAGAACAATGAAGACATGTCAGATAGAGATAGAGATAACATTCAAGTACTCGGAGAAACCTAAGAGAGGACATAAAGAAAATACGGAGCCCGAATGGAAGCAGAATAACAACTAAGACCTAGAAACACTTTCTACTGATAAACACAAGGTTCATGAATCTCACTGTGAACTTTTCTTCTTCGAGCTTGTGTAGAAATTCAGGTACCATTTAACAAACTTTTTTAGACCTGTCTCGAGATCTGTCGTGGGTCTATAACCGAGCTCTGTCTGCGCCAAAGTGATGTTTGTGTGAGTGAACTCGACATCACCGTTCCGTAGCAAAGGGGTGATCTTTTTCTTAGCTTTCACTTTCAATAGCTTCTCAAGAATTGACACAAGCCTTGCTACAGGAACCAACGAAGCGTTCCCCAAATTGTAGATTCTAAACTGAGCAGGACCCTTCTTCTTGCCTCCACTCCCTGTACTTTTCTGAGCGGTTTCCAATGCAGCTAAACAACCCTTCACAATATCATCAATGTACGTGAAATCCCTAGCCACACTACCCTTATCAGGTGATTCAAACACGTTAATGGTTTTGCCCTTGAGTATCCTCATTGAAAAGTAAATACGCCATATCGGGTCTACCCCAAGGTCCATACACACTGAAGAAACGCAACCCAGTGATCTACAATCCATAGATATGTGTATATGTGTGAGCAATTCCCTCACTTGCCTGCTTCGACGCCGCGTACAAGCTTGCCGACCGATCCGTACGATCTTTCTCCGAGAATGGCACTTTGGAATTGAGGCCGTATACGGAGCTTGACAATAAATCGAACATCAATTGAACCATTTCCCGCTGGTACACTGAAGGTTGATTTCGGAGACTTCAGCTTTATCCGTATCGAACCAAAAGTGGTCCGGTATGTTTCTGATGTTACAACTGCATTACTAGGATCTTGAGGTTAATTTTTTCTATCTTTTGTGTTCCTCCCCTGTTTCTTTTATTGATTTATGGCGTTCTTGATTCTCGTTTTTCTCTTTTTTTGCTCAACCCAAATGATTTGTTTCCAGAATTCAGCAAAGAAGAGTACCAAGCAGCAAAAGTTGATCCTATATCTTAGTGGTTGGATTTGATGGGCAAGGAACTTGATGAGATCTAAAGATTTGAGCCTAGATGGATCAGAGTTTACTCAATTTTTTCATTACCAAGTTTGTCATATACTTATGTGACTAAGTTATGTACGAATGTTAAATGCATTGAAATTGAGATTCTCAAATATAGGGATCATTCTATGTAGATTAGTAACATATTCATGTTAGTCTGACGAATGGATTTCTACAGAGGGATTCAACTTTTTTACTGTTGCATTTGTGTTCTTCAGTTATCTGCATTCATTCACCAGAGATCATTTGATGCTTTCTTATTCAACACAGATGCATTCTTATGCATTCATTCACCAGTGATCATTTGATGCTTTCTTATTCAACGCAGATGCATTCTTACTCTGAATATGTTGATCATGTTGATGCTGAAGAGGACATGGTGGATGTGGTGGGGAATAGAGTCGATGTTAGGCGGTTTTAAATGTCAAGTTTTGAAATTGTTGTATTATTCATCGACACTTTTTTGTTATGAAAATGGTTAAGTACTTGATTTCCGACCTAATAGGTGTTGATAGTGCTCCTAATACTGATTTTCATTCATTCTATCCTATAAATAAAACCCACAGCCAGAGTTTGAATAAATTGGATTGTATCTGCCAAAACCGATTTTTATTGATGGTCAGTTGTATGTTGCACTATCAAGAGGGACTTAAGCCAGTGCATTGTGTATCTTAGATCTCAATGAAGATTTCACAAAACAATTGTTAATAACAAACGTTACTTATGGAGAAATTTTCAATGAACTACCAAATACATAAGGCAATATACAAAAGATTCATTAACTCATCTTCTTATTTACATATCAATATTATTCTTCACATTTTTTTAACTAATACTATATTTATCTCATATTTAGGTCGTACGATCACGGATCACCTTACCAAGTCATCATGAAGAATCATCGCTTCCCCATAATTAATAATATTGCACTACTTTTAAAATGCCGGTAAAATAACATTTATTTTAATAACATATTTTAGAAATAACGTTCTTCCTCATATTTACTCATTTTATATTTAACCAGCTTCCATGTCTTCATCCCTACCACACTCGGTGTATCTTACCCTGGCTGAATGCGCATAACTCGTGCCCTCGTGCCCCCTTTGCCGTTATGAACTGCCTACGAATGATATAGATTATGAAGATGGAAAGCGTAATGGAATTGCACACGGAATCGTGGATCAGGATGCAAGCAAAGATAGCTCGTCTGGTGATGTGACTGAAGCGGAGGGAGAGAGAATAGGTGAAAGTGATCTTGTAGATGGGGAGAGAGATGAGAGTGTGTCTGGTGCAAGCAGAGTCAGGAGAGGAAGATGGTTGTTCTTGGCGGCGGTTGCACCAGTTGTGAGCCTGGTGGGTATTGTATTGGCAATGTGGCTTAGCAACCCCCAGAGAAGAAGAGATATAGGAAGCTCTCATAACCAAAGAGGAAACAGGAGCAGAAGATACTTATCGGCAAGTAAGCGAAGATCTCTCCCAAAAAGAAAGAAAGAGAGTGAATGAGATGTTATCGGAGAGAACAGAGGTGGGCATGGTATGCTGAAGGAGTAAGACGAACTGGAACGCCTAATTTGTCAGCAAATCTTAGTATCGGGAGGAAGGAAGACAATGCTGGACAGTGAGGTAGGGGAAAACAGAGCACCGGCATTCCAATTGCAGACTTCAGAGCAAAAAGCTGTTAAAACAGAGACAGGGAAAAACAAACGTCTGTTTGTTCTACATCTGTTAAATGTGTTTTTTGGTTAAAAAATTTCAGGGTTTTTTTTTGAAGAGTTAAAAGTGTAGGGTTTTTTGATTAAAATGTATTTGTGAGGGTTTTTTTAGTTTAACCCTTATTTTAAATTTGTATACCTCGATATAAAGATAAAATAGGTAAATTAGTCGGATTGATTTTATTGACCCAAGTTAGATGCAATTAACCACCCCAAACTAAATTTTGAAATCGAAACGAATTAAACTGATTTGATTAAATCGATATTGATATAGTTTTGTTGCAATTAACAAAATCAAACCCACTATTTTACTCAAAATAAGTAAATCGATCTGATTATCCAAAACTAACACAAATTGTAACAAATTCATATCTAATTATCTAAAAATTACCTTTTCAAAATATAACCAGATTAAATGGAATAAAAATTGCATCAAAATTGATTCAAAATCGAGTTAATCATATCGGTTTAATGGATCCGATTTAGGTACAACTAACTAAACCCAATTTTTTTACTTCAAATCAATTAAATTACTTAAATTAACTCAATTTGATCCAATTTTGATACAATTAACAAAACTGTACTCAATTTTGACTCGAAGTCAATTAAATTTATTCGATTAACTTGATTTTGACGTAATTATCCAATAAATTAGCCTTTATTGTTTATGTGTGTAGTAAATTCACATCTAATTTCCTAGAATTCAAAAATAAAAATATAATCAGGTCAAATTGAGTCAAATTCGGGTTAAAATCGAGTCAAAATTTATGGTCAAGTCGGGTAAAATTTGGGTCAAATTCAAGTCAAAATCAGGTCGGATTCGGGTAAAAATTGGGTTGATTAACAAATAGTTAACAGATGAGTTTTTAAGCAGATTTGGATGAAATAGGATTAGGGCTGAAAATTAAGGAGATAATCGGATGAGGCCATCGGACTAAAGTAACATTGTGAGGAAGAATAAGCGTTTTTTTCTATATAAAATCATACATAAATTGGATGAATATAAGAATGTTATATGAATTGAAATAATCATAAAATAAAATGCAATCATTGAAATAGAAACCAATTTCTTAAGAATTTTATAGTAAAATTAGAATTTAAAATCAAATATCATGCATATAGATGGGACAATAAAAAAATACACTTGATATACTATTAGGACTTCAATCCCACCTTTCCCTAAACAAAAATCTCAACTTCAACTCTACCCTTATAATATTGATAACCCCATATTTCCCTTGTACTTTAAGTGACTCTTACGACTCAAGCGACCCTAGCGACTCAAACGATCCTTGCGACCCAATAAGTCTCTTAATTCGAAAAGGGTCATGAGTCTCAAGCGACTCAAGCGACCATTTTGACTCAAGCGGCCATTTCAACTCAGGCGACCCTTGCGATTCAAGTAACCCTTGTAAATAGGATCATGAGACTCAAGCGACCTTTGCGACTCAAGCGACCCTTGCAAAGAGGGTCATGAGACTCAAGCGACCTTTGCGACTCAAGCGATCCTTGCAAAGAGGGTCATGAGACTCAAGCGACCCTTGCGACTCAAGCGACTCTCGCGATCCAATGATTCGCTTAATTCGAAGAGGTCATGAGTCTCAAACGACTTACTGAAACTCCTGATCCTTGTGACTCTTGACCCTCTTCGACTCAATTTTAAAATGTTCTTTCCCTCGAAATTGTCTCTCGCTCCTCGCTCTCAACTTTGAAATTGCCTATCGATCCTTCATCTCAATTTCGAAATCTCTCATCGCTCATTGCTCTCAATTTTGAAATCGCATCTCGTTCCTTGCTCTCAACTTCGAAATCACCTCTCGCTTATTATTCTCAACTTTAAAATAGGTTTCGTTTCGAAAAAATTTCAAATCGTATGTGTTTTCGTGCAAAAATAAGGGTATGTTTATCTTTTCTCCAATTTTTTTCCATTTTTAGGTCTAAGAAGATATGCTTGATATTTTTCCCTTACAAATGGAGTTTTTTATATTTATTTTTATTTTACGATTTTCTCTAAAAAATTAGCATATTTTTAAAAATTAAACATATATCGATGAATATATATGTATATGTATATACATATATTTCTTATATATAATATTATTAATAATAAGAATAATATATATATATATATATATATTCTTATATGTAATACTTAAATATGTTTTACATATATATATATATATCTTATGTATATAATATATAATTAAGAAGTAAATAATATATATATATATATATATAATTAAGATACTTATACATATATTATATATAAATGTATATATAATATATTTATATTAAAAAATAAAATAATAAAATAAAAATAGAAATTACCAAAATAAATTGAAGAGAGAATGAAAAGAGAGCATTTGTTTCTTGTTTTTGCAATTTTTATTTCTTACAATTTCGATGTGTTTACAAGATGGTGAGGAAATACATATTTATAGGCAAAATTTATCAATTTTTAAGAATAAAAAATGATATGGGTTGAGCCACCAATTTTTGACATTCATATTTTAACACTCCTCATTGAATATTTATTGACTGCCTCGTTAAAAACCTTATCATGAAAAAAACCTTTAGGATAAAAACCATGATGAGAAAAAAAGAGTGCACCCATGAAAACTCCTCCTCGATTTGTCAATCCTTTATTTCTTTACAAGCTTCGAAGGTGACACATCCCAATATTTCGAATGTGTTTTCTCAATATTGAAGTAGAGAGCGTCTTTGTGAATAAACCAGTTACATTTTCGCATGATCGGATGTAGTGAATATCAAATTCTTTCTTCTTCTTGAGTATACGTGAAAAATTTTGGAGGAATATGCTTTGTTCTGTCACTTTTGATATATCATTACTTTGTTTTAGCAACACATGCGGCATTATCTTTATATAGTATCGTTGGGTTTATATTAGTTGATAATCCATATGTCTCTTGTATGTGTCGAGTTAAAGCTCTGAGCCATACACATTCTCTACTTGCTTCATGAATTTATATTACTTCAGCATGATTTGAAGATGTTGCAACTAGTGCAATTTTTATTACTTCAGCATGCTATATCAGGACGAGTGCAATTTGTTAGATACAAGAGAGTCCTATCGCACTCATATATGGTACTTCTTGTCCAAGTATCTCTTCATTAAATCACATGAACAAAATGAATCATTTTCAACATTTAAAGATCTACATACCATTTGAGTGCTTAATGGATTTGATTTATCCATGTTAAAATGTTTTAATACTCTTTTGTATAATTTGATTGATGTACAAATATATCATTTTTAGATGTTGTATTTCTAAACCAAGACAAATCTTTGTTTGTTCAAGGCCTTTCATTTCAAATTCCTCTTTGAGATCATTTCAAGCATTTTTAATCTCCATTGAGGTCCCAACTATATTTAGATCATTTTGATTGATGTACAAATATAGCATTCTTTAGATGTTTAATTTGTAAACCAAGATAAAACTTTGTTTGTCAAAGATCTTTCATTTTAAATTCCTCTTTAAGATAATTTCAAGCATTTTCAATCTCCTTTGAGGTCCCAATTATATTTAGATCATCTATATAAACAGCTATAATCACAAATCCACTAGCTATTTTCTGAATAAATACACAATGACAAATAGGGTTATTCACAAATCTCCTTTTTAACAAAAATTCACTAGACGATTTTTCCACATACGTCCACATTGTCTCAATCCATATAAATATCGTTGCAATTTGATTGCACATATTTCTTTAGAATTTAAGTTTGATGTTTTCGACATTCTTAATTCTTTAGGGATTTTCATGTATATATCATTATCCAAAGATCCATATAGATATGTCGTAACCACATCCATAAGGTACATATCTAAATTGTTGGATGTTGTTAAACTCATCAAATATCTAAATGTAATTGCATCTATAATAGATGAATATGTTTCCTCATAATCAATTCCAGGTCTCTAGGAAAACCCTTGTACGACAAAGTGTGCCTTATATCTTCTGACCTCATTATTTTCATTTCTCTTTCGTACAAAAACTCATTTGCATCCAACTGGTTTAACACCATTGGGATTTTGAACGATGCATCTTGTATAATAAATTTTGTCTCTCCAGACATAATAAAGTTCTCTTCTCCACATCCCTCAATTATTTTTTTACTTACAAATATCATATTGACACTGGATTTATATATTCTTAACTTGGAGAAATACTTATTATATTTCAATATTGTATGTGTCGTAATACAAACGGCTAGAGATATATCTCCATCATTAATGTTTGATTGTAACATATTTTGTGTTACTTTGATCCGATAAAGATATAGATGAACCTGAAAATATGAAGCAATGTTGCATATAATATATAAAGGTGTAACAAAATATTAAAATAATAGACCATCCAATAAAACTTAAAAGCAAATAGCGAAAGAAAAATACATCCGAAAATAATATGACAAACTAAGTCTGAAAATAAGACAATGATAACAAAAGAAATTCATGTTGATATCTCATTTTCTTTACTCATCTTTATCGTCAGGTTGATACATAAAATATGTAATGTCTAGGTGCATTCCACCCTTGTCGTTATCCATGAAATTATCGAGATCATTAGAGACAAAGTTTGTTTGAACATTTTTACCTTTATCTGTTAGCAACTTCTGGTATAAATCAACAAAATACCTTGGTGTACGAAATACTTGGGACTAATGTCCATTCATACAACATTGATGACATATTTTATCTTTTCGATTTTTAGTCACCTTTTCATTTTGAATCACTCAATGATCTTTCCTTTTATTTTCTCCATGATGGAAATTATTTGGTGGATTTCTTTGACCTCATCCTCTACCATATAAATTTCCACGACCACGACCACGTCCACGGCCTCGACCATGACCACATATATATCCACGTCCACGACCATGTCAGTGGTTATAATTTGACGAAGTCATATTCGTTTCATAAAATGGTGCAGAACCAGTAGGACGAGCATGATGATTTTTCATTAATAGCTCGTTTTGTTGTTCTGCAATGAGGAGAAGCTATAACAACTTGCGATAGGTCTTAAAATCCGTCGTACAATATTGTTGTTGTAAATTACATTATCTGGATGGAATGTCGATAATGTTTTTCCATTTTATCATAATCATTTATTTTTTTCTCCACATAATTCCATTCTGGAGATTATTTCGAACATCATATAATGATATTCGTCCACAGATTTATAATCACATAATCTTAAATTAAGCCAATCATTCTTTGCTTTTGGGAGGATCACATATTTTTTATGACCAAATTGATCTTTAAAAGATTCCCACAAATATGTGGGATCTTCTTTTGTTCGATATTCATTCTTTAATCCATCGACAATATGATGACGTAAAAATATCATAGCTTTTGCCTTTTCCTCTTCTAAGAAATTATTATCTTTATCGATCGTAACGATGAGTTTTTTGCCTTTTAGATGCATTTTAGTATCAAATATCTATGTCATATAGTTTTTTTCCAGATGAATCAAGTGCTGTGATTTTGAGATTCATCCAGTTTGACATGAAGATCTGTTATCATTGAACAAAGGTAAATAAATATGAGTTATGACATTAAAAAAATAAAGAAAATATTATAGTTAGTGTGTTAGATCCGTCTACATTTATAAATTATTCATTTTTAGATTGATTTAACCAATTAATAATTAAATAAAAAAAATTAAGTTAAATAAATAATGGGATGAATTTTTCTATCCTCCACGTAAATAAAATAAGTAACAAATAAAATAAATATTAACATAAAAAATGGTGACATAACAATCCTTATAACAACAATAAAATAATAAAAAAAACATAAGTTAAATCAATAACGTAGTGAATTTTTCTATGTTCCACATAAATAAAATAAATAACAAAATAAAATAAATATAACGTAATAAAAATGGTGGTATAGTCATCCTTATAATAATAATAAACAACAAACAAATATTCATAAATGATAATATTATTGATCGGTGTCTGAGCCCACAAAAGCATAGAGTATAATATATTATGATAGGATTGAGTCTACAATGTCTTTATAATATGATATATATATTTATATTATGATCGTGTTTATATTCCATAAGGTCTATATAATTTTTTACTTGAAATCGAATCCAAATCGAAACCAAATTCGATTGGAAATTGAAATCATAAAAAAATAAAATTAAAAATAATATATATAATTTATAATATTATATTTTTTTCATAATTAATTTGAACGATCGTGATCGTGCTGATAACGTGTTCAAAATGAAACATAAATCGATGACTATATATATGTATATATATTTCTTATATATAATATTATTAATAATAAGTATAATATATATATATATATATATTCTTACATATAATAAGTAAATATGTTATATATATATATATCTTATGTATATAATACATATAATTTTAAGAGGTAAATAGTATATATAAGATATATGTTATATATAAACGTGTATATATATATAATATATTTATATTTAAAAATAATAATAAAATAAAAATAAAATTTATCAAATAAATTGAAAAAAATGAAAAGAGAAAATTTCTTTTTTATTTTTAAGATTTGTAATTTTTACAATTTTTGTATGTTTATAAGATGAAGAAAAAATATTAATTTATCGATAAAAATTATAATTCTTAAAAACAAAAATTATATGGATTTAACTAGGGTTGGGCAAAATATTCGAAGTATTCGTATTTGATTCATATTTGAACCGAAAATTCAAATATCCGCTTATACAAATACAAATATAAATATTAGAAATCAGATATTCGACAAATACAAATACAAATACAAATAGTAGACTCAATTATCCGAACTATTCGTAAGTACTAAATAGAAAATTTAGTTAATATATAGATACATACATAACAAAATTGATTTTAATGATCAAATTGGATATTAAAACATTATTAATCTTATTTAAACACTCAGTATATAAATATATAGACAAACATACAATATATGTATGATTGGAGGACTAAAATATCGAATACTTTAAAATAACAAATATTGTTGAAGATTTAATTTACACTCAACATTGGTTCTATTCACATGAGATCGATAATGTCATAGAAACATTATAATATATAAAAAATCGAATACTAAATATACAACTCTTTTGTGAATTTTATTTTAGTGTATAATTTAACAATTTGTTTCATTATTTAGGTGAATTGACGATATTCTTAGAATCATTGACGAAATTAAATTTAAATAACTAATCTGGAGATAATTGTGAAGATTTGGTGGTTTGTTTTATTTATATTATATATCTTTGTATCTTTATACGATTTAATATTAGTTTTAGATTATATTCGATGGTTATTGGTTTTTTATTAAATTTATATATATAATATACGTTAAAAAAATTAGATTCAAATATGTATAAATATATCCAACAAATATTCGTATTTACAAATATCCGAATTACAAATACAAATAAAAATAATAAATTTAAATATTCATAGAATACAAATTCATATTTTAACAAATTTAGAACCAATTTTAACATTCATATTTTAACAAATATATTAATATTTATTTTTGTGAACAGAATTTCCATGTCAGACTTACCTCTCTCTCAGTCACTCACTTAATCAGTCGTTCACGGACTAAAAAGTGGCAATGTTTATGGAAGAAGAAGCTTTTCCTTCGAATCTAAACTAAGCCGGAATCCCAATACCATACTAGCTGAGATCCTCTTATCGGGTCGTATAATCCATGGCTTTCCTTCCTTTGGTTCTGAGACAAATGTAGCTGTCGATTCGGATTCTAGGGTTTCTGCTGGTTTCCTCGGACTCGTTCCTCTTTTCCATTATTTTTGTCTGGTCGAGTCGGATTTTTTGGAATAACGGAGGTACGGTCCGCTTCCGTTCGAGGCTGCGATGAAAGAGGTCGTCGGAGGTCCGGGAACGGTGGGAGGTTTGGTAATGAGAATCGGACAATGTGCTTCTGCTGCAACTTCCATTGGCGTTATGGTTTCTGCAAAGGACTTCGCTTCTCACACTGCTTTCTGGTAAAATTTCACATCCTTTTGCACGGTTTCTGATTTTCTCCTGTTTTGCCGCTCTGGTGTTATCATTCATTGGGTTTGTCGAATTTTATTGGGTATGTTGAAATTCAGAGGATTCACGAGCAACATGATACAATTTGAGTACTCGTACATACAACCTATATATAAGAAGTAACTTTACAGGCAAATATGTCGATGCCCAAGAAAGGAACGCTATTATACTTTACTTGTGGTGGGGCGAATTCTTTGGCAAATCTTGTTGGGATTTGATATAGATAGGGAAGACTCTCTGGTTTGGCTCTCTTTCCACTTATGGAAATGGTGTTTTATGTTGGTTTCTTTCAGTTACTTGATTGCATCAATGGGTCTTCAACTGCTGTGGAGCTTTGGACTTGCTTGTCTTGATGTTTATGCTCTGCGGCGAAAGAAAGATCTTCAAAACCCTATCCTTGTTAGCTTAGTCGTAGTTGGTGACTGGGTACATGCCACAGGCTTGAAAGCTTTAACCTTTTTCCTTTTTAATCCAATGTTTCATATTCATTCTTTATGAAGTTTTGGTTTGATCTGGTACAAAACAGCTGTTCCAAGGCTTGAATTGAATCATTTTTTAAGGATTTATCATGACAGTTGGAATGTTATTGTAGGTGACTGCAATGTTATCTCTTGCGGCTTCATGTTCCTCGGCAGGAGTTGTAGTCCTATATGCCAGAGATCTGAAATTCTGTGGTGCTGAAAACCGAATCCCATGTATTAGGTATGAGGTATCAGTAGTCCTCTCTTTTGTCACATGGGTTCAGATTGCTGTGTCCTCTCATGTCACCTTTTGGATCTTAGCCTCGGTTTAACTGAAAGTAGAAACTTTTCCGGAAATGAGCCATCTTGTAGCTTATTTACATGTAACCTTTTGTTTCAATCAAAATCCGCCAATTCTTCTTGAATTGAACTCTTGAATCAAGAAAGAATAGGTTGAAGTTGGTGTACAAAATGAAGAAACTACTAATCTTAGTGAGCAGGATGAATATGATCTGTTAAATGACGATATCGGATTTCAAAAGGATAAACTTCATGCATCACACTGCCATTGTTGTAAACTTCGTCACCCACATGAACATCTACCCCGAGAATTGTCGTATTCTCAACCCGAACCCACCCTACTATGGTTGAATGCTAATAAAGATGCAAGCATGTTTCTTGATCAGAGTCCCGTTGCATTATAGGCAAGCTGCACTTAATCGGGAGAATATCTAGTATACCCTCGTAGGCTCCAAGACTTCACGTATAACCTCGTAAAAGACATATGTGTCCTTATATTTTGTTAGTAAAAACGTATACGGTTTGACATTAGCGAGAGGCGGTTCAAAATTGAGAGCAATTTCCAGCAATTTTTCCAGTGATTTTCGAGCGATTTCGAATGATTTCGAGAGTCGCATAGGTAACAATGGTCGCAAGGGTCGTATGGGTGGTAAGGATTGCATGGATAATAAGGATTGTTCGCATCGCATGGATCACACGTATCATAGGGATAATTTGGAAATATCAATATTATAAAGATAAAATTGAAATTAATTTATTTCAGGGAAGTGTATAATTGAAGTTCTAATGGCATTTCAAAGGTATTTTTGAAGTTGACTCCACTTATTCAGTATCAATTGCAACTAGAGATTGGAAACTAAAAAAAGATTAACCGAAAGTGAGAAAACTTTCCCGAAATGAGCCATCTTGTAGTTTATTTACATGTAACGTTTTGTTTCAATCAAAATCCGCCAATTCTTCTTGAATTGAACTCAATACATTCAAGGTCACGAAAGAATAAGTTGAAGTTGGTGTACAAAATGAAGAAACTACTAATCTTAGTGAGCAGGATGAATATGATCTGTTAAATGATGATATCGGGTTTCAAAAGGATAGACTTCATGCATCACCGCCATTGTTGTAAACTTCGTCACCCACATGATCTGTTAAATGACGATATCGGATTTCAAAAGGATAGACGTATTAAACTATGAAGTATAGACGTATTAAACTATGAAGTATACCGTGCATTAGATAGGTTGCATTTAATCGGGAGAATATCAAACTATGAAGTATACCGTCGTAGGACTTCAGGACTTCACGTATCACTACGTAAACCTAATAAGAATCGTTTGGAATACGAAGATTTACACAAACAAAAATCGTTTGGAATACGAAGATTTACATAAACTCTTATAGCAATATGAATATACTTGATATTCTCCGTAATTTTCTTTTATTGTATTTACCAAAAATCTTATTGGATACAAAATTGCTTTATGTTTTGTTCTTCTTTTGAGAAATAGTTTATCAAAAATCGCAGGCAATGCCATGCATGATGGTCTCTATTGCCTTCGCCACAGCCTTCATGGTGGGTCGATTATGCCTTGTCTCCTTCAGACACTTCTCCGCCAAATACCCTAATTCCTTCATACTCTCCATCTCCGCTGCCGTCACTCTTTTCCCGATCACCTGATCTATCACCTCCGGCAACCTCTCCTCCCTCAACGCCTTCCTCACAAACACCGCCAGGTTCACGTCTTCTTCCTCCCGATTGAAATCAATTGCCTTCTTGGATGTCAGAAGCTCGATTAGTACCACTCCGAAGCTGTACACGTCGCTCTTGTCGGTCAATTGGAAATTCAGGTAATACTCGGGATCCAAGTACCCTAGGGTTCCTTGCGCGCAGGTCGTCACATGACTCACATCGCTTACTCCCAATCTGGACAATCCGAAATCGGAAACCTTCACGTCTAGGTTTGAATCGAGTAGAATATTGCTTGTTTTGACGTCTCTGTGGTAAATCGGCGGTGTCGCCGATGAGTGGAGGTATGCAAGTGCTTGGGCCGTCTGGTGAGCTATTATTAGGCGCCGCCGCCATGGGAGAGGGTCGTAAGAGACGCCGGAGCCGCCGTGGAGGTGCTCGAATAGAGTTCCGTTGGGGACGAATTCATATACCAAAATCGGCATGTCGAGTTCGACGCAGCAACCCAATAGCTTCACGAGATTCTTGTGGCTAACTTGGCACAGAATTCGAACCTCATTCACGATCTGGTAGATGCTCTTCTCGTTCCCGAGCTTCGCTCGTTTCACGGCCACGATAGTTCCATCGTCTAAATCGCCCTTGAACACCTCCCCAAACCCCCCGAACCCGATGAGATTGGTTTTGGCGAAATCGTTGGTTGCTTTGATGATTTCCTTGCCGGAGAAGATTCTGTGTAGACCGCCACTACTGGCACTTAATATATTCGCCTCTAATTTGCATATACTCTTCCACGATCTGCTTCCATCGATCCGTCGATTTTGTCTTGCAATCCTGAGCTTGACGACCAAACCGGCCATCAAAATCACCCCAACCCCACCGACCAAACCTGCAGAACAAGGTAAAAGCTCCTTAAACATCTATTTGCTTTATCTCTGTACATGTGTTCTGATTGTTGATTGCTTCAACGATCAGACTTATCTAACGAATCAGACACTATAATCATATAGGAGTTTGTATTACCTCCGACAATGGGCATTTTGCTCCACCTCTTGCATCTTTTTCCTTTAGAGTACCTTCCGGCTACTGAAACAATGGAAGCTATAGTCAGATTCTGGTCTGAAATCTCAACAGTCAAAAATCTTTTAAATGGCTTGTCAGGGATCACCACGAACCTGTGCAAATTCCATTGATGGGGTCCCACTGAAACCCCTTTTTGCAGAAGCACCTCTTCTGGCCTAAATTTGCAGGATCAGCTTTGCAATCCGATTTCATCAAACCATTGCAATCACTCGGAAGCTTACATGGTGGCTCTCTCGGTGATGCCCACTCAATCTCCACAGCCGGTTCGCCCCATTTGCCCACCGGCAAATTCATATCCAAATTCACATAGCTCTGGTAAGCCGAACACTTGTCTTGCCTTGCCCTGTACACTTTGTATGTGTTGATAGTCCCACCGGTCTTGTACCAGCAACATGACATACTCTGGTTAGGACAGTTGGCACGAGCTTCAGGATTATCTGCCAAAAACTTGTGGCACAAGCTACTCTCGGAGCAGTAAAACCCGATGGAGATGTAAGAATCCAGACCGTCTTTGGTACAGTTGGTGATTATTACCGTGTTCCTATCACTGACGTTAAAAGGAAGATTTGGGTCAAGCTGGATACCTTGGTTATGGAAATCAGCAGCCATGCAGGTATTGGGTTTGAATCCAGGTGGTCGAAGAATGAGCCGTTGTGCCACTGGATCTATTGATTTGATCGGATTGGTCGAGCCATTGAGTGCATCGAACCATAGTGTCCCTCTGTTGCACCGGATTTTGTAACTGGGGTCGCCACAACCAGGTTCTGTACTAAAAGGGTATGGAACCCGAGTTGAGCCGCATTTAGGGCAATGCTTGAAAGCCATGGATGAGGGAGAGAATAATAGAAATGGAAGAGAGAAGGCAACACAGAGGAAAGAGAGCTTTCGAAGCTCCATTCTTTTACTGAGTTGATTTGAACTGCACGGACTTTGAAAGCAAAAATAGCATCTAACGTGATCAGGTGAGTGAGACTGACTAAACTTTTATTTTTATATATTAATTGCTTTTTAATGGCATAATTCACGAAATATATATGACATGGATTAGTTTAATTTGGGGAGAGAATCATATTAGTCGGAGATGGTTTAGAGGGAGATATAGATGTCCTATGATTTTTTTTAAAAATAATTAACGAAATGTGGTACATGAAAAGCTGTGTTTAAATCTCGTACTGACCAAAATCCATGAAATTGGCATTCTCAACGGCATGAAGAGTCGTAGTAGACATGTGAAACGTAATTTTATATCTCACACATACACACGTATACCCATAACATATACATATATGAACATATACAATGTAATATGTATTCATTTCACGTGTGTCGTTGTGAGCGATTATGCGATAAAACCTCCTAGGACGTGACGCGGATCCGAGGAATATGTTTTTTTTTATGCTTTAGTGTAAGTTGCCAACTGGTCATTCAATTTAATGTTATTTGAGATTTCATATAAGTTATGATGGGTACTTGGTGTTTTTAATGAGCATACATACATACATACATATTATATATGTATATGCATATATACTTTTGACGTAAGAAACTATTCTGCATCTACGGATTTCCCCACACATTAAAAAAATGAGAAGAGTATAATATTGTAATTACACTCCAATTCTCTAGCATTTAAAGTTTGGCATCTGTCGCTTAGATCTCTAGAATCTTTACAACTTGTTCTTGTCTCCAAAATACGTGGAGGACTTTTCTAGATAGACTACTCTAGTTTCTTATTATCTTTTACCTGTACTTATCTCTCAAGCATTAATGTAAGTCATAAATTAGTGATCATTTTCAAATTCCCAATTGAAAACAATGAGAGAAAATGCAGTTCCAGAAAAACATTGTATTTCTCACTGCTTTTTTCAGTGAATATCCATTACAATATATATATATATATATATATATATATAAGTTTATATTACAATATCCATTAAAAGAAGGGAATATATTTTAAAGTTTTACACTACACAGAGGATTTCTCTCTGGGATCAGCTTCCTTGTTGCCCGAGTATTAAAAATTCCTTGCCATGTTAGCATCCTTATTTTCCACATTGATCACGTGGGAAGAGAAGAATGCTATAAGTAGTTCTGTTTTTTTTGGTGAGAAACAGAGTGTGCTCTGCTGGTGCTTTGCCAAGAACAGCAGGAGCAGAGGAGAGGTTCACGACGGAGGATACTCTTACATTCCCCTCAAACTGGTGGTGGGTGGACAACCGACGCCAAGTTTTCCATGCAAAGGAAGGAATTGAATTTGAGGAAACTTTGTAAAGATATCCACCACAGGAAGATCAAAGGAAATATGCTTAGTTACAATTGATCCAAGCGCCACTTTCTCTCCAATGAAATGATAGTCACTCCATGTATTTTACAATTGCATGCTATGATTGAGCAACACCAATATCCAGTAATAAAAAAGAGATATGGAAACCAAGCAACAAGGTATCAAGGCATGTGAGAAACCTTGGATTGTCTATTCCCGTAGACAATCTAAAGTTGAAAACAAGCCGTCTTAGTTATTGGAGAAAATATGGGATTGAGAGAAGAATCAGGGATGTTATGATTACTGTAATTATTATTGTTCTTTCCTATTTTTGCATGTTAAACTTATTTATCGGAGATTTGGTATTCATCTCTTTGGGGACAAGGGTTGAATCTTGTTGGGAGTACTTGTACTCTGTAACTATCCCTTTATGAAATTCAATCAGTAAAATTTCTCATTCACTCACTTTCTGTGTTAGTTGATTCTTAACTCCATCATTTGGTCCGACCTGCCGGCGATGGCTCAGACCAGAACAGAGTTGTGAATTGAAACATTGGAGAAGAATCATGAACAAATTGCAGAGAGATTGTCGGGTGTGGAGAAAACCACTCACAGATATGACTGTTGCCATAGCAAAACTCACAGATCTAGTTCATGTGTCTCAACAACTTGGCCAGTATCCCACATCATGCAACTTCCGCACAAGGTGACCGATCAAACACTTCAACCGTTGTTCCTCCAAATCAACAGATTGAGACTGATGACACCAACCAAGTGGAATTGCATCTCGCCGCAAAAAGTATCGATTTGTCCAATTTTGATGGTTCTAATCCTATTGGATGGATCACTCGTGCAGAACAGTACTTTAGCGGTCAACAGACTCAACATGAGACAAAGGTTTCATTGGCTTTTATCGGCATATAAGGAACAGCTTTGCATTGGTTTTGTTGGCTACGCCAACAACCTGCACTTTCCTGGATGCAGTGAAAGGAAGAGATGTTGGATCAATTCATTTGTGATGCATCAGCCCCACCTGGTGAACAATTAGCAGCACTGCATCAAATCGGTTCTGTGGATGAATATCTCAACGAATTTCGCGCACGTGCAACACTTGTTTCACATATTGAACCCTCAGTACAACTTGACTTGTTTTTTATTGGCCTTAAGAAAGAAATAAGGGTGTGTTTTCGACCATATGATATGGTAGATTTACGGATTGCAATGAAGGTCGTTGTACCATTGAAAGAGAACTTGAATTCAGTGGCGGTTTTCGCTCGAGGACAGAAGGAAGCAATAGAAGGTCGAGTACAGGATTTAGACTTGGGTGTAAATCTGGGCTGTTCAATTCTTCTTACTCAGGCCCATCAAAATTCACTAATGACACCATTAAGCCCAACTGTTTGGAGTCTGTATCACATCAACATTCAAACAGGGGGCGCAGTGTTGCACTCTGCCAACCGTCTGTGGGATCTTCGACATCTCAAAATAATCGCAGTCCACAGAATTTCACACGACCTAGGCGAGCTCGAAAACACTCACACCAAGATTATGTGGAGATGCGGGCAAAAGGACTTTGTTTCGTTGCAAACAACCATATAGCCCAATGCATGTTTGCCCAAACAAGTACCTGCGCACATTCATTGCGGCTGAATACGAGGAAGAAATACATCAAGGAGAGTTGGAGATTTTGGAAGCTATAGATGGAATTACTATAAACATTCCGCCACAACAAGTCACTTTGCTTGACCTTCCTCTTTCTTCTATAGGAGGCATTGACCGCCCTCGTACAATGAAATTCAAGGGCCGTATTGAGGATATCGACGTCGTCATTATGGTAGATAGCGGGGCCAACCATAACTTTATCTCCAACAAACTGTCGAGCAAACTCTCTCATCATTACGAAGGCATACCCCGTTTCGAACTAAGTCTAGGTGATGGTCGTCGCGAGGAATCTGCAGGGAAGTACACTAAGCTTCCAATTCATATAGGTACTCTCATTTTGACCGTTGATTGATTTCTTTTTCCACTTAGGGTGTTGACCTTATTTAGGGATCACTTGGTTGGAGACCCTTGGTGATGTTAAAGCAAATTGGCCTCGTATGACAATGGATTTCAAACATGGTGATCATATGGTGCATTTAGCAGGAGATCCTTCCTTAACTCGCACTCCTATCTCATGTCATTCTCTGGAAAAACTACAAGAGGTTGATTTTGTGCTTGGATATGGGAGTTATCTGATACTTCAGATTTGTCCATCAACGAAACAAATATCTCTGCTGATCAACGCAACCAACTTGAATGCCTCCTCCAATAGCATGGAATTGTTTTCGGGGAGCCATCAGGATTGTCCCCATCGAGACACAATGATCACCAAATTCCTCTCAAAGAAGGCACGTCTTCAATAAGTGTTAAGCCTTATCGCTATGGGCACCAACAAAAGGATGAAATTAAGCGTTTAGTGGGTGAGATGCTTGCTACCAGTATTCGATCGAGTTACAGCCTTTTCTCCAGTCCAGTGTTACTTGTCTGTAAGAAAGATGGAAGCTGGCGATTTTGTGTGGATTATCGGGAACATAACAAGGCAACAGTGATAGATAAGTATCCCATACCTATCGTTCAAGAGATGCTTGATGAGTTGCATGGAGCACAATTTTTTCTAAGATTGATCTACGGCCCGACTATCATCAAATTCGGGTAGCAGCAAGAGATGTACCTAAAACAGCGTTTCGGACTCATTCGGGGCACTATGAATTCCTTGTCATGCCTTTTGGGCTCACTAATGCCCCCGCAACCTTTCAAGCTATCATGAACGGCATTTTCCGACCTTTTCTGCGTAAATCAGTTTTGGTTTTCTTCGATGACATCCTTGTCTACAGCACTTCATGGGAAATTCACTTGCAACACCTTCATGTTGTCCTCGGCATTTTTAAAGAGCATCAATTCTACGCTAATCTCAAGAAATGTTCTTTCGGTCGCACCTCCGTTGAGTATTTGGGCCACATTGTTTCTCGCCAAGGCGTGTCCATGGATCCCCTTAAGATTGCAAATGTATTACAGTGACCGACACCACGTTCACTATGAGCTATTCGTGGATTTCTTGGTCTCACAGGGTATTATCGACATTTTATTCATGATTACGACAAGCTAGCACGACCTCTCACTAATTTGCTCAAGAAAGGAGAGTCGTCTCGTTTTGTTTGGCCTACAGAAGCTCAATCAGCCTTTGAAAACCTTAAGATAGCATTAACGTCAGCCCTTGTTCTTGCGGTGCCAAACTATCGGCAACCTTTCTTGATCGAGTGTGATGTCTCTTGTTGTGGAGTTGGGGCTGTTTTAATGCAAGATCGACGTCAAATTGCATTTTTCAGCAAGGCATTGGCTGGGAATACACTATCAAAATCCACGTATGAGAAGGAACTAATGGCTCCCGTTCTAGCCATTCATCATTGGCGCCCTTACCTAATCGGTCGCAAGTTTGTGGTACGCACAGATCACCGAAGCTTAAGTCATCTTCTCCAACAACGAGTTACAACACCATCGCAACATAATTGGCTTGCAAAACTACTCGGTTACGATTTCTCATAGAGTACAAACCTGGAGTTTCTAATAAAGCTGCAGATGCCCTTTCTCGCATGAATGAGGAGACAAAGTTAACATCCTTGTCCATGCCGACTTGGATTGATTGGGATGCTCTGTTCGTAGCTGTCTCATCTGATCCACAATTGAACAAGATTGTGGAAGACCTACGTCAAGATCCCAATAGTCATCAGCCTTTTCAGCTAGTGAGTGATAGATTGTTTTATCGGGGACGTATTGTGTTGCCGCAGATTCGTCATGAATACCAAAGCTCTTAGAAGAATTTCACTCAATCCTGTGGGTGGCCATTCTTGAGCTTTCCGAACATATCGTCGTATTGCGAATAGCATCTATTGGCGAGGAATGATGAAAAGAATCCAGAAATTTGTTACCGATTGCCTTATTTGTCAAAAGAATAAGTATGAAGCACAATCTCCCGCAGGTCTTCTGCAGCCCTTACCTATTCCAACAGTTGTTTGGGAAGATATTGCTATGGATTTCATCATAGGTCTTCCTCATTCATATGGATTTGATTGTGTATGGGTTGTGATTGATAGACTCTCGACGTATGCACATTTCATTAGTCTTCGACACCCTTTCACAGGTAAAAGTCTCGCTGATTTGTTCACGTGAGAGATTACCCGACTCCATGGCATACCGAGATCCATTGTGAGTGATCGTGACCCTATCTTTCTTAGTTATTTCTGGACAGAATTCTTTAAGCTGCAGAGCACGACTCTTGGGATGAGCAGTGCATACCATCCTCAAACAGATGGGCAATCTAAGGTACTCAACCGTTGCTTGGAACAATATTTGCGTTGTTTTTGTTCTGAACACCGTAAACAGTGGGGTCGTTGTTTGCACCGGGTAGAGTATTGGTATAATACTACTTTCCACGTGGCTGCTGGTCAAACACCATTTGAAAGTGTTTATGGTCGAACCCCTCCGACTCTTCAGCAGTTTCTACCGGGAGAGTTTCAAGTGGCAGCGGTGGCTTATGAACATTTAGACCGTAACGAACTCATTCGGAAACTCCGTTACAATCTGGAAAGGACTGAACAACGCATGTCCAAGACAGCAAATCGCACTCGGCGTCATTTGGAGTTTTCAGAAGGAGACCTCGTACTCCTAAAGCTTCGTCCCCATCGGCAATCCTCCCTTTAGCGTCGAATTAGTCCTAAGTTGGCCTTTCGTTACTATGGGCCTTTTAAAATCCTCCAGAAGTTGAGCTCTGTTTCCTACAGACTCGAACTTCCATCTTCAGCTAAGATTCATCATGTATTTCATATCTCTCAACTCAAGAAAGTCAATGGACATCACCCTGTTGTTCCAAACCTACCCGTGGACATGGCAGTAAGCTACAAGAAATACTAGCTGGTTGTGACAAGGGATCTGATTCATCAAATGATCGTCAACTTTTGGTTAAGTGGCAAGGACAACCTCAAGAGGAAGCTACTTGGATTGATGTTGTTGATTTTCTAGGCCAATTTCCTCACTCTAGCCTTGTGACAAGGCTTCTTTGGGGATGAGTGGTAATGATAGAGATATGGAAACCAAGCAACAAGGTATCAAGGCACGTGAGAAACCTTGGATTGTCTATTCTCGCAGACAATCTAAAATTGGAAACAAACAATCATAGTTATTGGAGAAGATTTGAGATTGAGAGAAGAATCGGGGATGTTATGATTACAACAATTATTATTGTTTCTTTCCTATTTTTGTATGTTAGACTTATATTTAAATAAGGATGTAGGGTAGAAGGAGGGTATCGGAGATTTGGTATTCATCTCTTTGGGGACAAGGGTTGAACCTTATTGAGAGTACTTGTACTCTGTAACTATCTCTTTTTGAAATTCAATCAACAAAATCCCCCATTCACTCACTTTCTGTGTTAGTTGATTCTTAACTCCATCAGATATCCATGTTAACTTAGTTGCCAAACTGGTCATCGCTTCCGTAAATGTTCGTCAAACAATCGGTTGGCGTTTTGTAGACCGGAAAATCAAACTATTATAGAGGAATCTACAAAACCATATTGTAGAGCGACATCCACCTTAATTATTTCCATTGAATGAATGCAAATTCATGTGACTATTAGAATGATATGAATGCCAAGATGAATTGTACCTCTTATATGTCGAAGAGTATGTTTGCGTAACTGAAAATATGATATCGATGGATCATGCATCCTTGGACAAATATTGTATAGCTAAGATGTGGCCGAGTTAATGTGATGTATTATAGGTCACCAATCAAACTATGAAACAACTAATATTGTTTTATTGAAAAGGTGTTTGTAGAAGTGTGCAATCAACCATATCAACACTAAGAATATCTTTCTTATACTGAAACTGGCAAAGAAACATTCCAGATGATGATGTCTAAGTTTGAATACCCAAAACATAATGAATATGTTCCATATTCTTCATAGTGAACTTGAAACTCAACATATAAACCAAAGAATCAAGCAAGAATTGAGAACTACCAATGACAAGCATATCATCCACATAAAGGTGGGTGATGATTGTGTCATTGCCTTATCTGTAAGCAAACAGAGAAGGATCGTAAACATTGTAGACAAAACTATTTCCAAGAAGAAATGAAATAAATATGTTAAACCAATCTCGAGGAGCATGATTCAACCCAAATAACGCCTTATGTAAGAGCCAAACATGGTTGATGTGTTGTCTAGGAATGATTTAGAATACAAAAAAAGTTTAATATAGATTTATTTAGACTAGACCATTGTAAGGATACGAATCATGTAATAACAAGGTCCAACATAAAGAAACTGAAAGGAGTAATAACTATATATCTTACGGAAACTATGTTCATACACATAATTGTGATGTATTGTATATTTAATCATACACAATAAAATAAACTATGCTTACATGTATTTACATTAAAGATAATGCCTATAGTTTTGAGAATTTATTAACGCTCATAGATCTATTTATAAAAATATATAAAAATATGTTAATTCATTTTAATCGAGAAATTCAATCTCTTATATCGATCTATCGTTTCTCGAGATAAGTCTCTACTTAAACTATTAAGTAGTAGTGAATGATATCATAATTTCTAAACCATTTTAACCTACATCTCGATATGATTAATCGAGTTCATTTAACTCATGTGATCTAGACTCATTTGAGATATCTCTACTAGAATTCATCCATGTGACATTTATTTCGAGTGGTCAACAAGAATCAAAAGGAATAAGACTATGCATTAAATCGCAGATAAATGGAAACATATAATTTGATGTTAAAAACATAATATATTTTATACACAAATTCATATCCTACAACATGAATTCTACTCGAATCTACATATCATAAACACGTTACAACAAAGAAAAAAAATCAAATATAGTGATTATATAAAAGGCTCATTTGATGTCTCAAGTACCATTGGAATACCTCATCTTCGATCCATTTTCACTAGCTTGAATTCTATAGGCACTCATGAGCATTTCTCACAATCAGAATCTCCAAAGAACTCTTACTATTTTTGTGTTTTCTGCATAAGACGACCCTTAATTATTTTCCTCATGAGATTTATTCAAATTATTCAAAATTTGAATTGTTTGGATGATTCAGAGAGGAGAATGGACCAAGTAAGATGTTGTTTGGGTCGAGTGCTAACTTTTTCTTTGTATTTCTTGAATTATTTAGACAAGACATTGTGATGTTCTGTCGTTTCGCTCGGTTTAGTTGATAGTTACTCGGTCCAAAATAGTGCAAACTTGTCCATATCTAGCAATACAAAGTCCACGACACATAATACTCTCCAATATTCAAGGGAACATCTACGAATATGCCTATTGTTTCTTAATTGTCATTCAAATGCAGTTTCATCCCTATCATTTTGAGTTATATGACCTTAAGCTTCTTGAAGATTAACATCGAAAACAAACTTATACTACCACCTAAATCATAAAAAGCACGATCAATAAAAAAATTGCCCAATTACATGAGCTCAGAAAGCTACCTAGATATGTCATCCTAGGTAGTAATTGGTGTTAGATGACAGTATTGAACTCTGAATTGAGAGTTATTGTTGATCACTATCTTTTCCGTTAGGATGTATTTAAGAATTTGGCTTGCGATAGAATTTGTGTGATGTATTCGTGGAATGACATCATTATCTCGAGTGTTTTCATCATCTCTGCAAATTGTACAAATTGGTTGTCATTGTTCATTTTCTACCCTATCGTCAACTTGAAATCCTCTTGTTTAACCTTAACCCTATATATCTCCACCACATGTAATTTCTACTCTTCAACAACTAAAAAAACATAAATTTAACATTTTTATATGCTTTTTGTTTTGAATATGGAATTGGAGCTCCTCGTTGGTGTTGGTAGGCCTAATTTTGATGTTGTAATGTATTTTTTTCACCACATCAACAATATTTTTCACAAGACTAAATAAAATGAATATCGAGCTCAATGCATTTTTATCAAGTAACTTTAACTCCAGTATTCTAAATTGTGTCTTCAAATCTTTCATCAACTATATGGTATCTTCCATTTTCCCCGTGACATTAAAAACAATGTTGGTGATGTTATTGAAAAAGTTTTTGTTAATATGCCTAACGTCCAAATTGTGCTGCAATGTGAGTGATTTTCAATATGGCAGTTCATATAAAATGATGTGTTTGTACCAGTTATGTCATACACAATTATCTTGTAGTTTTCGATGTCCATGATCTCCTCCACATTCGACCTTCTTGTAAATATGTCATCATGTTTAGTCATTTGTATATGGTTTGTGTATCTTTTTGCATGAATGTCACATCTTCTTTTCATAACGCGTTATTTCGATAATGTTTTTTTTGCCTTTTTTTGAATGTATTTCCTGGAGAATGAAATCTGTTGTGATGATCAAACCAACATGATTTCTTCCCGTGTATGAAACAAAATGAATCAATATTCTCCATGCAATACGAACATGTCAATCTCTTGTGCGTACTCCATCCAGACAACATTCCATTTGTAAGAAAGTCGCTTGTTTTCCACAACAACACTACTTTCAACATGAATTTCTGCTTCGAACTTAAGACAGGCAATAATTCTATTATTCTAGAAGACATCGAAACTTTTCATCGGATGTTTTGGACTTGGAATCAACAGTATTAGAAATATAACTTCTATTTTCAAACACATCTCATGAGGCAAATTATACAGATACAAAATCACAATCCATAAAGAATGTTGACTTCCAGATTGTCCATATGGAGTAAAACCATCAGTGCGCAAGGAAAGATAAACATTTCTAGTTTCATATACAAACTTAGAAAATATCTCGTTGTGATCGCTCCAAGACTTACCATTCGATGGATATTGCATTACTCCTTCATTTCTCGAGTGTTTTGCGTGTCATCTCATTGATGTAGTGGTTTTATTCAACTCATACAATCATCTACACATGTTTGCTACAGACATGTACAATATCTTTTTGTATAACACGTATTTCCATGAAGATTTTTTTTAGACGAAATTTGTTTGCACCGAAAAATTTACATTCCAAAAGATCATTGATTCCTCCCCAAAACAACATACAATTATTTTTTCAACCATCAATCTTCTGATGCAGCATACCTGAATCCTTTGTAGCATTCTTTGTTTCATAATACATTTCTAGAGCTTGATTATTTTGCGATAAATATTCACATATCGTTCGACAAAATGAATCCGTGCAATATTTTTTCACATTGTAATTTATTTTACTCATTAGTCTTGATGATAATGATAAACAAGACTGACCTTCATGACAACCTTCATATATAGATTATTTCGTTGTATCTAATATGTCAAAAATTCATCGTGCATCATTGTTAGGCATCGCTTCCTCTGTTTTCTCAACAACTCTAAGAAAAAATATCAGGCGTTATTTCGACATATAGATTGATCATCATTGTTTCTATAAGATCATCTTTATTTCTTTCAGTTACATGTGATTCTTGCAAAGTCACACCTATAATGCCACTATCTCTAGTGACAAAAACCAAACTTGATAATTCTCTAAGAATCTGATCTAATAAAGGTGTTTGTAAACAATTTTTTGACTGTAGTATTTCATATTTTTGAATCTTTTGTAGGGACATATATAATATTGTCTCACGTGATTGATACAAAGGTTGCATTAACACAAAACTCATAAATTGTTCAAAACGAAGTAAGAATTCTAGCATAACCGCTTATGTTTTCATATTTTTTTCTTCTATACATCCATTCGCTTGACCTATATATATATTTCTATTTAAAGAGGATGACATTGTTTTACAGTATATTTTTACTTAATTTGTTGATGTTAGACAAAACGAGTTAGTTATATAAATAATGTCATTTCAACGGGTATCCATTGAAACTACTAACGGATAACCATTGAATTAAAACGACCTAAATTTTTCAACGTTTGTATCGAAAATTTAAAATATATCAATACATATTTGTTAGTCTTTTCAATGAATGACCCTTAAAACTTTCAATAGGCATGTTTTGAAATATACCGCATGTTTTCAACGACCTACCAAAGGATGTGTCAACGGATTTCAACTGATATTTTCAACTGTTATAGTTGTTGAAACATTGTTGATAATGCCAACAAACCGATCTGTTGATGAACCACTGACATGTAATGGACATTTAAATGGAGATCGATGGACACTTCAACGGAGTATATCTGTTGAAAGTTGCAACTGATTCCAATAGATTATCCACCATTAATATCTGTTGGAATCCATTGGTATCTTTTTCCAATAGACAAATTTGTTGAATCGTCTATTGAAATGAACGTGCTTTCTTTGTAGTGAATATTTTCGTAGTTAGAATCTTCATTTGCAACAAGAAAATTGAAACGTTCAACTTTGTTAGATACGAAGAAGAGTCTTGTGTGTACAAGAAGGTTAGTGGAAGCAACACCATTTTTCTTGTGCAACATGTGAATGACATATTACTAATAGAAAATAATGTACCGCCATTACAAGAAACTAAGACTTGATTGTCCGAAAAGTTCTCCATGAAAGAGTTGGGAGATGTGACCTACATTATGAGATTAAATATCTATAGAGATGGATCCAAAAGGTTGTTGAGACTCTCCTAGCTTGTGTACATTGATACCATCATGAGTGATATAACATGATAAGTTACAAGAGTGACTATCTTCTAATAGGCACTATAAATTTTCGCTCTGAAAAGGATTATCCTAACACCCAGGGTATAAGAGAATGCATGAGTAGGATCTCGTATGCTAGTGCAATGGAAGCCATCACATATACCATAACATGTACACGACCTGATGTAACCTTCGTGCTAAGTGTAACGAGTCAGTATTAGGCGGATTCTAGTGAGTAATATTGAAAGTTAGTGAAGGTCATTCTTAAATACTTAACGAGGACTAAAGACTAATTATTTATCTATGGAGACCCCAACTTGGAGTTAAAAGGATTCACCGATGCGATTTTTGCATCAGATAAGGATGACAACAAATATATGTCATGCTTTATATTTTTCTTGAACATAGGAGCGATCAATCGGAAGATTTCAAAATAGGCTTCAGTATTCAACTCAGTTACGGAAGCAGAATATGTCACTGCATATGAGGCAACGATGAGATTTATCTGGATAAGAAAGTTCACTAGTGAACTTGTTGTTGTGCTGATCACATTAAAGTTGCTCTGTAATTTATTTTATGTTTCATTTTGAATTATTTTAGTTCTTTTTACGTCTTTTTTGGATCCTTTTGTGATCTTACAGACAATGGGGGTTAAGGACCACATAATGAAAAAACATGACGACATTTGGCATAAAAACGAGCATCATAAGCAAAAATAGTGAAAAGGCTCAGCCCAAGTACCAAAAATGCTTAATCGAGCACATTAAATCAAAATGCTCAAAACATTCTAGAGGATTCGCTTGATCCGAGCGTTTATTGACTCGATTGAATGATACACGAGACTTTATCAAAGTTAGCTCCACCTTTTATGGGAAAGTGTGAAAAAATCGACCCCTCGATCCGAGCTGCAACAAACTTGGCAGAGTGTTTTGCCAATTTTATTTAATAATTCAAATTTTATATCATTTAAAGGCTAGAAAGTTTTTTTATAAGTAGGAGGCCGACACTTCACAAGGGATGACAAATAACATAGACAATAGACTTTTAGTTCGTACAAAGAGTGAAAAACTATTGAATTTTATTGATGGATCGATCTTCCGATGATGGCGAGTCAAAGGGGAAGTCACAATGGCGACTGATCGAGAGAACGTGTGCACTTTTCTAAACCTTTCTCTTTACTTGTTTCTTGTTGAATTTCTTTGCCAATATGTAGATCTATAGATTTGATGCGTTCTTTAGGCTAGAGTTTTGTATATTTGAACTCATCGTACTTTATGAATAGGTTCGTTGTTCTTTGCTTTGATGATTTGATGCATGTTTTATTCTTTCAATTCTTGAATGAGCCCTATGAATTGATTATTACATGGTATAATTCAGATAGATCGCCGTCAGATTATATTATATCGACACATATTGGATAATAATGCATTCACATGTAAGTCATAAAGGCCAATAATTTAGATGTTGAATAAGAATTTGCAATACGAAAGCATGTAGATTTATCAATAACACACTCGGTATATGGGTCATTCGACGGAGACATTAATGAGTTATATGCTAGAACAAGATGATTGAATTCTCTAATAAGAATAAAACTACATTTTTCAAATGTTTAATGCGTTCATGTATGTGAAAGCAATTCTCGAACCTAGAACCATCTTCTCGCATGTACATATCTGTATATATATATATATATATGATTATCAAATAGCTAACACTTAAGGCAAGTGAGAGATTATTGAATAGTTCAATGGTCAAATGCCTTAAATGTGAAGTTAGAGGATAATTGCGGGTAAGGTAGATAATTAAAAGTTGTTTAATTTTAATTTAGCATCTAAATATTATTATATATAGGATATATGATCAAGAGAAAAAAAAAAGAGAAGAGTTATATTCACCTTACACTTATCTCAAATAATTGATGACAAATTTTGGTGTCGCTGTGGACTATTTCTAGATTTTCGTGCTATCGGAATCGTATATCTACTATCCTAACTTTTTTAAAAGGTTAAGGGATTCACATCCATACATATTAGTTTGAGAAACATAAACCATTAACCTAAATCTTAAAAATGAATTACATCTTATATTCCATTTAGGATCTTAAAAACATTTTCGTACCAAACAAACAATCCTAAATATTTTTACTTTAAACATCAATTTATCTTTTAAAGCATTTTAAATTTTCAATTACTTAAAATATTATTATTCTAAAATTATTTTAACGTAAAATTCATTGCGAATGATAACATAATTTTCACTAATAATTTCGCATAATTTGTTCACAAGTTTTATAGAAATAATGAAACAAAAGCATCAGAAGCCTTTTTGTTAAACGTCTCACTTACGAGACATTTCAAGCCCAATTTTACTAAGCAGGTTTTATGGTTTCAATGAAACGTCGTTCATCACTACTCGGCCCACACAAGACCCAAGCCCAATACATTAAAAATCAGAATAAAAACTCAATACGCAGCGTTTTAACTCCTAGCTTCAAAGTCACGTTACCCCACGCGCATCTTCAGCTTCCTTCAGGAGCGCGTGCGAATCACGTGGAGACCGGACGACAGACGGGTTATTGGACTCCTGTCGAAACGAGTAAACTGGGTCGTCGTATCGGAGACAAAGGAGGCGGACCCAGACGGCGACATATTGTAAGAAGATCCAAGGAGATCCGAAACTTTGTAATCGGGTCGCCCGAACCGATCTGAATCGCCCGGAAGCCTGACGTAGTAAGATGAAAACGTCGTTTCATCGCCGTTGCGGTATTGCATGACGGCTCTGTACACAAACGGTATCAGTCCCTCCATAGTTAGCGAGGCCAAACCACAGAGCCAATGGGTTTTATAGGAGTAGGAGGGAGAAAGAGAAGGATGGACACGTGGCTCTGTGGTATTGGTTGATAATTCTACAAGCTATGCCACGTATGCGTATGTATGTAATATTTATGGAGTTGAAGAAGAGAAGCAACCCTTGAATGTGAACTTGGTTGCATGAAGAGGACGAAAGGTACATCCTAACCTTTTTAAAATAATAAAAAATAGTATTGTTGGAATCAATAATGTTAGTTGAATCTAATGTATGTTAGTTTCAAATGGGAAGTAGAGGATTCTATAGAGATTGTTTTATATATAGTTTTTGTCTCTCCAATTTTCTAATTCTCATTCTCTATAAAAAAATTATGATTAATATATGGTTAAACAAATAAATATATATATATAGATGTTGAACCCTTTTGGTGAATATATGAGGTTGAATTATTAAAATGAAAAAAATGCAATTTGTCGATATCTTTGTTGAGATGAGGTTTTGCGTAAACAAAACAACGCAAGTGTACCAAACTGTTGGCGTAATCTATGGATTAAGTCTCTTAATTAAGTCTCATTTTAAATTTTTGTAAACAATTATTTTATATTTATGAGATTTGTTAGGCATTATAATATCCTCTACCTCAATCTGACTGGACCCCTTTTTTTATGTCGTAAATTGTGATATTTTAGAAATTCGTTATCAAGAACCGAGTGATACAAAATTGTTCACTAAGAAAACTGAAGAATTAAAAAAAAAGGATCGTAATTTCTTTCATAAATTGTTATGTTTTTAGTAGAATCATATTAATGTTTTCGCAGAAATGGAAAAAAAATTGGTCTTTTATGAGTGTTTTCTCAATTATCCAAAACCCAATATTGATAAAACTTTCAATTTTAAATTTTTTGTCAAGTCAAATTAAATTTCTACATATATTATCATTATGCATTTTATTATAAATAAATACATATCTACTTATACTAAAATAAAATCGAGTTCATAATGAACTTTATTGAGAATATATACACAATAAATATGAATATTCTCAATAAACAATGCACGTGATAATATAACATGGTCGTCTGATTATTATATTTTATGTATTACCGATTTGTGATACCCTCTAGAATGATATTGTCTATACATTCTTTATGTATTAGCGAATTCTCAAAATTTATTAGCTCATGGAAATTTTTTATGTGATACCCTCTAAAATGATGTTGTATCTATACATTCTTGATCCAAATTTATCGTAATCTTGTCACGTTAATGCTTATATATCCTTTGTATATTATCCCTCTTGATTTCTTAAATTCCTATTATCTATTTATAAGATCTGACCTTCATTTATAAATTTTGAGAATGTATTAGAATTACCACTATTTTTTACCATATTCTAAAATTTTATTTTATGTTTCTTAGTAAGGTATTCATAATTTTATCTTTGTCTACCCAACAACGAAAACATTCTACATTATTTATTGACAAAAAAGTTGTGCCAACAATGTGACTATCGAATGCGAACAAGTAAAATTTTAGTTTTTATACCTTTTTTTTAATTTGTTACATATTATAAATTGCAAAATTTAACAGATTTTTACGCAATATAAACTTATCATCAGAAGATTGACCTAATATTTTAGCTAGAATGTTTAGGATGAAACTCGAAACTCTCCTAAATTTAGAAAAGATGATGCGCTAGGCAAAGTTGATAAATAGGTGGAGAGGTATAGTGATAAAACAAATGAAATGAGTGATTATGATACAGAAGAAGAACTAATTTATTATTTCGAACTGAGACAAGTGCCATCTAAATTTCATAAGTATAAAGATTTAGGATGAGTTTGTAGAGCATTAGTCGGATATGAAGTTTTTTGAACGAAACGAAAGAGTGAATAAAAGCCGAAAGCCCCTGTGGCACTAGACATGTGCCATTGACTCATACATATACATCTAGTGCAAACCTGTGAAAAAAATCTTCAATCTATTAATATTTTTTCATGTATTTTTTTTACAATAACAAGAATATGGATAAAACTAGACGGAACATAGATCCACGACAAAGCTATAGAAGTAGCTGAGAAGATCGAGAAAAATGTACGTAAAATTCGAGTTATTTGCTCCATCAATCAATGTTGAATCTAACCAATATCAAATCGGTTGTAGAGCCTAGCTTACCGCGTAACATGAGAAGATAACCAATATCAAATCGGTTGGAGAGCTCCTCCATCAATCAATGTTGAATCTCAACCCTTCCACACCCATTTCCGCACTTGTTTTTGCTCTCGCTTATAGATTTGACCTGCTTATTATGATTGTCTTCTTCATATCTGCAAATCGATATTGCAAGATTAAAACTTTGAAATTATCATTAAATTATGTTTTTTATTTTATAAATGTTCTTTTATATTTTAAAAATTTAAAATCGCCAATGCAAAATGGCATTGTTGATTGCATTACACATTGTCATGCTAATGGCGTTGAACTTTGATAACACTGAAAGTGTATCAATATTAGGATAGGTTTTTACACCATTTTCGCATGTATCTTAAATCGAGTCATACTTATCCGATACGATTTCGAGCTTTACACACCCGTTTTCTTGGTTTTCATGTTCGTAGGCGACAAGGCCTAAATGAGCTCATTATGAAGGATTCCCTGCCAAAACCACAAGAATTGACATCATATATACTCAGAGCTCCAGAACCCAAAGGAACACCCGAGCAACGAGCGGAAAAGAAAAATATCAAGGACACAAGGGTGCCCGGTCGGGCACTATTCCTCCACCCGCTCGGGTAGAACCTACGGGGTTTATCCACGCATTCGACACGACCCGGGCACATGAGCAAAGAGGATCGGGTGATCACCACCCGATCGGGCGCACAATGAATACCCGCTCGGGCTATTAGTCATC
>CM071862.1:26835234-26850663 GCA_036759665.1 Gynandropsis gynandra | reverse complement strand
TTCCATGAGTGAGTAGAGTCCCTATTGCGGGTAGGGATATCGGATTTGTATGTATGAATGATGTTTTACGTTAATGCTTAGTTTTATGATTTTACTCTTGATTTACGGTTCTATGCTTAACAATATCAATCATACGTTAGTGCTGACCGCTGAACAACATAGGATCTCGAACCTTGCTGGAAGGTTAAGGAACGAATCCGGTCCGCTAAGTTGTAGATTAAGCTTTGGCTAATGAGAATCTGACCGGTCGGTTAGTCATCTTAGGGATAGTGATTGCGGTTATAACGCTGCCATGGTATATGTTAATCGCTGCTGGAAGGTAGGGTTGCATGTATCCATGGTTAGGAGGTTTAGGCTCGGAAGAATCACTCCTCATCGTAGAGCATGAATTTCCCGTTGTCAAGAGTAGGTTATAGATCTATGATTCTTAGTCGTTCATCTATGCAATTCCCGGTATCCCGTACACCCGTAGTATTCACCATATCTAGTCTCATCCTTACCCTAGTTTCGTTGTCACCATTAGGATAGTTTTAGGTTTATTAGGACCATATCCCACACTATCATCTTTCGTCTTAGTTTAGTTTCATTCTTAGTTTAGCTGCAATTAGTCCCTAGAGATTGACCCTGGTACTACAAGATCTGTATACTTGCGGTGAAGTGGACTAGGTTAATTATAACTCGCGTTTCCACACGTCAAACTTACATAAAAAAATATATACGCGGATCAATACCTGAACAACGTTGGGCATTTTAACATAATCGGACATTAAAATTGTGTTACAACTTGTAATGCAAACTGGCGTTGAGATGAAGTTACAATCGGTAAGACGAACCGTAGTTAACTTTATTGAAGAATGTTCCAATGCACAACCTCATCTTTGAGGCTCTTTCTCACATTATCGAGTTGCAACTACGTTAGAGTTTGTGATGCAAATTGGTGTTACAATGACGTTACCCAATCTAACACAAGACCGATGCTTGCCTTTTACCAACAATGTTGTAGTCAATGCAAATTTCGTGTTATATTAGCGTTGAAAATTTAAATTCAACGTAAGATCAACATCTTCCAATGCCATTTTTTTAATTCTTTTCGTGTTTTTGTAGTGATTTAAGAAAAACACATTGAACATTCACGATTTGTAATCTCCGTAGACATTAATAAGATTCTATTTGTTGTATCAAATTAGGAACAAAGATTGTAGAGTCAATAAAAAAAACAAAACTTATAAAATCTGGATTGAAGGTCTAGTGAAACACACTATTTTTTCGAAACGTCATATAAAACCATTAAATATATATATAATGGATTCAAACCATCATTCTTTACAAGATAAACCTTTTGAAGATAAAACTATTGATTTGGATGTGACTCTCGATAATTTTTACTCGTTATTGCTAAAAGAAATAGCCATGACATCGTACATGCCTCTACAAATTAATTATGCATTTGAAATTAACTTAATATTTTGAAACTAAAAATATGTATATAAATACAAATATCGACACCAATAATGTTCATGACACCCAAAAGTTTTCATAATGGTCTTAAAAGAAGGAGAGGACTGCCTTTCAAAACCTAATGATAGCGAATGCCTCATAAATATTCACTCATATTTATTAATAACATAAATCGAAAATCAAATTCAATCCATCGTAAACCATGTCTACGAAGGCTTAATAACATGGCACAACAACAATATATTATTCTCCCAAGAAATAACTATTTTGTGTTAAAAAATGAAACGGTTAATGAAATTAATGACACATTCCTTCACATGATATCTGGAAATGGTATGACAATAATAGAGAATATCTAAGCTCAAATATATTAAGTGATTTTGACTATAATATAGACGAGGAAAATGATGTATACAATGCTGAATGTCTTAACATTATCAAATGTTTTAGAATTTCAAACATTCTCTCCAACTTAAAATAAGAATTCATTTCATGTTAATAAAGAAGTAGTTTAAATATTTAGATTATGTAACAATATAAAATTGCAAACTATATTACTAAAAAAACGATTATCATTGAAAGCAAAATATTATAGATAAAAAAAGTATACGTTAAGCTTTCATATCTAAACTACCACTAATACTAAAGAATACAACATTGCATTTTCACTTAAAAAAATATATAACTCTAGCTATAATAATTATTATTTTTGTGTTTTGCAAATGACAATTATCAAAATACGAAGAATAAATTTAAATATTATGTTTTTCTAGCTATATATTTTTCCTGGGGAATTATATATATCCATAAAAATGTAAAGATAAACTAAAAAAATTTATTATCAATAATGTGAAACTAATAACATTGAAATAATTGGCGTGTCCAATAAAATTTTCATAATGTATAGCATACTAGAATTTATTTTTGTATATTATATGAACACAAAGGTCATGATTAAAACTTGTAGAGATGGAACCTAATCAATTTAAATTTGGGTAAACTAATCAAAATCTTAATAAAATATTGGATTTGTTATCTTTATGTTTGCTTTTCATAAAACAAATACCAATCGAAATGGAAATGGAGGCTTATGGTGAAGCCACCTCATCAAGAATTTTTTATTTATTATATATAATTAAATCAATAATTAAATTTATTAGATATAATTAAGTCAATCAATTCAAATTTACTATAATAATAAAAGAGCGAGAAGATGAAAAGATGAAATAGAAAACTAAATTGATCACTATTATATATAAATTTTAATAGTTAATAAAAAAATTTTAAAAATAAATTTGTCTATATAGTTGTTCATATTTAAATTAATATTGCAGAATATTTATTACTTATAGATTAAAGAAAATTGTGTTCATAAAATTTTTAGGATACACCAAAAAATTATATCCTTTCAACATGCAGAAACGAAAATATCCAAAACATAACAATGTATCAAATGCACAAGCTCATATTATTGAGAAAATCATCTCTTGCCAACATTGTGATGCGTTAGTATAACCTTCTGAAAGTGTGGACCGAGGACCTAACACATGGATTATTATTTAATATGTTTTGTATGAAAGGTCAAATCATATTACCAAAAGTTCCAGAACCACCTGTTCTGTTAGAAGAGCTATATAGCAATTCCCTTGCCTTTCGGAAAAACATCATGGCTTATAATTCTATTTTGGCATTTAAATCAATTGGTGCAAAAATCGACCATTCTACAACCTCCGAAAGAGGTCCTTATACTTTCAGAATACACGGACAAAATCACCACCAAATAGGATCTCTTTTATATGTTCAGAGAAACTCTCCGAAATTTTCCCAACTCTATATCTACGACACGAAAAATGAGGTCCACAATCGCATAAGTACTCTCAATCGAACTTGAGAATTGAAAGAGCGTACAGCTCCACAAAAGTGGATGAGGGGAAAAGACGTGTGGCGCTACAATTAATTCGGTTTTCTTATGGTTTCTAAGGTTTTGTTTCTTTCACTTTGATTGTGGTTTCGATTCATGAACTCTTTTATATATTATAAATTTTGATTGTGGTTTCGATAGAAAATGCATGCCATTTGATTTCGTGTTGGAGTTGTGTTTCGTTTTGATAGCTCTGGTAGTATATTTCATTTGTGCAGTCATTTGGATCTTAAGATAAGTAAGTATGCATATATGTGTGTCTTGGTGTATAATTGGATTTTTTTATTGTATGTGTATTTTTTTTATGCGATAAAGATGAAGAATTCAAATTTTTAAGTGTGGGAGTAAAGTGAGTTGTGTTTGTCCATGTTGAATCTATTTTGCTGCATTCTTAAACTTCACCATGGATCTGATCAAATTATCTATCAAAGGCATTTGTTGGTTCATCCATTCTATTACCCGCCAAGACATATCCACACATAAGATAATTCAGAAAAACTAGGAGGTTATAAGATGCCTCGAGTTTAACTTCAACTCAAGATAATCAAATGCAATTGAAAAAAATATGTTTGCTTAGGAAGCTGCAACTGCTAACCAAGCAATTGCGACATGCTCTACAATTAGAGTGAATTATGTATTCTCAAAGCAGTTCTTAATTGAAAAAAAAAACAAGTTTTTTGGAAAATGAAGAGACGAGTTTTACTTACAAGAAAACCCCATATGAAGAACAAGACTATAGAAGGATCGGCGATTCAATGTCCCAAAATATAGAAAATATTGCGTGATTGTTCTTTCTTATCAATTTGTTAGTACATGTGCTCACTTTCTTCTTTATACTTCAAACACAATTTTTGGACATTAAATTTATGAAACTAACGGACTGATATTTTAGTCCAATGGAGAAATGCATATGTCAAGCCAATGTAATTTATATTTTATCCATTAGCCTTTTAGGTCATTGTTAAAGGGCACCTTTTTCAATCTTCTAATCAATTCTTTTACCTTCTCCAAATTAAATATTCTTTTGAAGAAGTCTCTCTAAAAGAAAATCCTTACGGTAAAAGGTAGTGTTGATTGTTCTATTATAACAGTAGTGCTTTTCAATTTTTTTTGAAAGATCCATCTTAAATATTTTAGTTCATTGATCGATTTAAATTGTTAACATTCATTTGTGAAATTAGATATTTTGATGATGGACTTAAAATAAAATAAATAATTATATATTTAATTAAATTAAAATATTTTTATTTACAATAGTCGCGCATCGTGCAGATTCATATTCTAATAATAAACAATAATGGGTTAGTTCAACTATTTAATGAAACGATCATTCAATTTTTTTATGTAGTAATTCCACCAAGATCTCTTCAGTAGTCGGGAGAGAAAAATCTGTATGATTCAAATTTTTGAAAACAAAATATCGAAACATGCTCCGGTGATCACTTTCCTACCGAACACGCAAACTCCTACCGTGTCCCAAGTCACATTCACCGAGAAACCTATTTTTTCAATCTTTATGCAGGATTATATATACAAAAGATCCTTTTTTGCTCTCTCTTATCCCTTGGAGGTCTTCCTCCACTAACAGATTTTTCCGAAAAACTCCAATTAAAATGACAGAGAGATCTCAATTTTATTTTCAATAGGACTCCTTATTAGCTTTTTTCCATCTATTATTATATAAAAATAATCAAGTAACCAAAAAATAATCCTTCACATACGAAATTATAGAATATCGCTTTTAAAATCAAACAATTCCATCGAATTGAATACGATTTTAATTGTATACGATTTTAATTGTGATAGCATCTACTGTACCATATCAATGAATACTCATTATATTTTAAAATACCGATGAAGAAACTTTATGCAGATATTTCTCCGTTGTAAAATCTCAAAGCTGAGCACATACATTAATCTAGTATATATATATATATATATCATAGTGGAACAGGATCAAGCCTTTTGTGGCCAAACACTGACAGAGACGTATTTACACTTCACCAAACGAAATTCAGCATACATAAATAAGATGATATCACAAAGAGTATGACATGACTTCTTTATCATACAACATTTTGTTTCCCTCTTCTTCAATCCCTATCTGATACATAAATCAGACAAGCTTTGTCATAAAGAAAACAATGACATAACACTCAAAAGACTTGAGGAAGACTGTATTTACATTATTTCTTTTTTCTATCCCGAAAACTCAATCCTCTCACCTCTCTTTCTTTACTTCCCTTTCTGTTTCGGGTTCACTAAGCTCTAACAAAACTGTGATTTTTGGTTCAGTTTCTCGGAACTTACGTTGGTAAGTCGGCCAGTAGTAATGTATGCCACCATCCGCATGCGACGTTTCTCAGTGTACAGCCATCGAGTTGAACTTGGGTTGGAATGTTGCGGTCGATTGTGTCTCCTAGGCCTAGCTGTTAAACAGATCCAACACATATGTTTAGATGCATAAACACAGGTTTCTTGACATGAACTGAGAAATGAAACAGTAGCCGTTGTGAAGTGATGTGAGAGAATTGTGGAATTTGGCTTGCAACTTGAATTTTTCCAAGGGATAAAACCTTCTTTCTTCAATAGCTATTAGACTATTTATATGCATTCACTCAACATTATGTATCGTTGTCTTGTGCTGAAAATCAAATTGGAGAACTAGAAGAAAGTTAAATTAGAGGGGAGCCATACTTGTCCGTATTTGTTCCAACCCCAGCACAGCAACTGACCATCCTCTGCATAAAATCGAACCCATTTAATTAGCAAAGCACAGAACATAGGGGTTTCCCGATTTGATGAAGTTCACGAGGGAACTAACTACATAAGACCAACAGGGATCAAATTTCATAAAACCGAATGTGTTTCGTGCACAAGAACACTTGTTAGAACAAGGGATATTTTTCTCCCTTAAACTCCAGACACAAGGTAAAACTAGAACAATGGGGAAGGGACCTGAACACAAGGTGCAGAGCATCTCACAAGTAGGGCTCTTTAGTTTCTTCTTGAAAAACAACTGAAAACAAATCCAGGTTACTAACGCTCAGTTTGGTTCCCAATTGTCCTTCGGTGAGTATGGCATCTGAAAAACAATACCTGTCAATATAGCACTATGCCGTGCACCACAAGTAACTACTTTTGCTTGTTTACTCTCTAAACTCTGTGCATCCAGCAGCCGTGGTATTGTCTGAAACCAACACAGAGGACAATTCAGTTGAAACTAACAAAAGATTTCCATTGTCAATGGGCAGAGCTTTAAGGTAATTTTGAAGCACTTATTGAGATGTACCTCAGCATGATCATTGCCAGTTCCCAACTGCCCAAACTGATTTCCACCAAAGGCGTACACCAGGCCCTCGTTGGAGACACATAGAGTATGCCACAACCCAGCTGCTACTCTCTCCATCCGGACACTTTGTACTGATGTAACAGTACTTGGCCTTAACTGATCATTTGTGTTTCCATGGCCACACTGAAAGTCAAGAAAGCTGATTGGATTACAACTGAGTCTCAGCAAGAACAAGATCACAACATGAAAGAAGCTAAATAGAATTCAGTAAAACCAAAATCTATGAGAACAAACATTGGAACCGGGAGAGCAAGGACCTGTCCATAGAGTCCCCAACCAAATGTTAGTAACGCTCCAGCATCTGGAATTAGGAGAAAACATATAAAAGAATTGCAAAAAGTATCAGAACATTTTACAAACACGAAGTTGGAGACCGTAAAGGACTTTGAACAAACTTTTTCAAACTCCTCTCAGACCCATTCTGCATTGGGACAAACACTAACTTCTGTCAGCGAAGTGTTAACTGACCTGTGATTAGTGCACTGTGACGCCCGCCACAAGCAATTGCTTTTATGTACCTTCCAGGAGCTTTAGAAACTTGAGTTGATGAACCAGATGTTCCTGGAAGGATAAGGAAAGATCTCTCTTTTCCAGAGCCAGGTGGTTCAAGGCATGGTATTAGATGAGGAGATGAGACCATTTTTATCCGCGAACCCAATCCTAACTGTCCTTCGCCTCCATAGCCCCAACCCCAAACCTGTCCTATATCTGAAACTTCAGCAAAAGAACGATGCATAAGGTGTTTGGATTTATATCAACAATCTTCCAAATCTTCACACTTCACAGAACCTACAAAACTACATGGTGTGACTTGAAGAGAGCAGCTCCACTCTGAAATTACAAAGTGAATTCTCCTGTAGGAAAAATTAATGTTCCATTCGTATCCTTTTAAGGCAAGAAAGGATGTTCTATATTAGGAGGACATACAACAATTGTGAACTTTACCTGACAATGCCAGAGTATGCCGACCACCAGCAGCAACACTGGTGATCCTCACTCCAGGACCAACAGTCACAAGGGAAGGCTTTGTGGAAAAGAAGTCCTCGCCAGGTGTAAAGCCTTCAGCTTCATCTTTGGCCGAAGACACCCGTCTCCGCTTGGCTGTTTCCTCTGCAGACTTTTTATTCTCACTCTGTAGTGTCATCCCACTGGATGTATTGGACCCTTGTGACCTTGGGCTCACTGACAAAGATTCAGAACTTAAGACAATGTCATCGATGAAAGGTGATATTACCAAATTTAAACCATCCAAATAGCAACCTTCACCAGAACCACTCTGCTGCTTTCCACCAGGATCCTTTGGAGTACTTCCTCCAGCAACCAGCTCGCGTGTAAACTTCCCAGATGGAACACACTCCTTCCATCCCCAAGTAAATACATCGCCTGCTTCTGCACAAGGACAAGAAGATACATGGTAAACAACACATCAAGAGAAGTCCAACAGAAGACAGAACCGATCATCTCTACATACAGATGACAAGAGCAGGTTTGCCAATTACATTCTCAAGAAGCTTATTTCCCAGGAACATCCGAGAGGGCATTACAAGCAAGAATAATCTAGTCGAACAATTAGATTGCTTCTCAATTTCTTAAAGACACTGTAATGAATCATCGTCGCTGAATCAAACACCAAAAGCGAGAGTTGTACCTGTTACAACAGCACAATGTGCCCACCCTGCTGAAGCCTGGATAACTGGAGCTTCCGTCGGGAGAGGAAACGGCTCTGGAGTTTCCTTAACCATCATATCATGGGGACACGATACGGAATCAAATCATAACAAAAAGTCATAAGAAAAAACATTTTCAAAACTAGATTATAACTACATTACCCCATGCTTTCCAGAAGCGACATAGCTTTGTCCCTCATCATCCGCAGAACCCCATGTTATCAGCTTCCCCGACTCTGAATAAAGGAACAGAACAGCATCAGTAAATGCGAATCAATCGATTAAGATTCAAGTATATATCCTCAGAGAAGACCTCGAATTCAGCGACACGCAAAAACAACCGAGAGAAACTAAATTGGAAACCTACATCTACAGCAACAAGACCTAATCCATCGGAATTCGAAACTATGACAGACAAACAAGATCTAAATCGACATCCGAAACGGGGAGATGCATCAAAGGGAGTTCAGCGTTGCGCTTAGCAGCAAAAGGAGATCTACAACCAGAGAGACGTTACAGAGAAGCAGCCAAGAAGATGACGAGTCGACCTGAAATAGCCATGGCGAAACCACAACCGCCGCCGCAGACGTCTCTCCACGAGTCTCCACCCTGCACCGCTGACGATAATCGGACGGGTACAGGTGACAGGATTGGCGATTTCTCCGGCGAAGCTCCCGGTAAGTAACCGGACATGTAAACTACGGTTTCCGTACATTCCTCCATCGGAGCTCCTCCTCCATTGTTCCCGTTCATGGCGGAGATTCTCCCAGAGCCACAACCACCACCAAACACACACAAACCAGACAATCCCTAGCCACACGAGTCGATAAAACGGGAACGGGACGAGTTGACTCGTGAGAACATTAAGGGGACGTATCTATTACTTGGATTGAGGGTATGCCACGTCGGATGCCACGTAAGTGGAAACACACGTGGCATGATGTGAGCCGCTATTCTTTTTAGACCTTGAGACCTCCGGAACTTTCTGGAAGCAACGCCTATCCTCGCTATTCGAGTTCCTTGTCTCATTGAAGTCACATTGGTAAGTGAATACTAACTTTGCTTAAATTATTTTTTTATTTTAATTATTATTCCATGCGTATTTGAATAAGTATAATTATTAATATTTGGCTTCGTATGATGGGGTGGTGGACATGTGGAGGATTTCTATCCGTTGGATTAAGCACAGTCGAAATGGATAGCTCAGGGAAACGCCACGTTTTTACAAGAAATGTCAATCGGACCAAGAGGTGGGGAAGACATGCTCTTGTTCTTCCATTATGTAGCTTTTAGATAATGCAGAATCGGTCTTTTCTTTATTTAAATTACTTGTATGATTTGGCGTTTTGAAATAAATAAAATATTATTTTTACATAGAGTACACATATATGTCATTTTGATCTAGACATGGTTATATATATATATATATCACAAATTATGGGCTTACTTAGAGAGCCCAAAGTATTCTCATAAGTTGGAGCCCACTTGCAAACATTGTTAAAGGTCTGTTCGTTGTTGGATTCAAATTATTGGCGACACATATTACATTAGTTTAAATATTTTTTTTATCAAAAGTTTCAAATTCTTTTACAACGTTGTTTAATGTAGTACAACTAAAATGTGAGGTTTTTCCTCTTCTGCATAAATAGAGAGAAGGAAAAAAACCTCAACCACCGTATTCACACTATTTGTTGAAAAATTTATGTATTCACACCAATTTTTTGGTCTGTACCTTCCATCCCAAATTTATAGTATCTTTTTTGAAACGCTTCATTATCTATCCAAATATATGTTTGAATTATCCTAAGAAGTCGAAACAATTGAATCTGTCCCTTCTCCCCTCAAATTCATTCTACCTTCTCAGATTTGATCAGTAAGCCGTTTGCAACTAATAAAAGGGTTCATTGTATGGATTTGGATCTTGGCTAGAATGGGGAGCAACGATAGCATTTGGGTCTTAGTCGGAATAGGAAGCAACGATCGAAAGATTCGTCCTGATGGAGAAGAAAGGAAAAGGAGCTATTCTTCATCATCGCCAAGCTGAAATCGTAACTTTGCTGAAAAGCAATGATCGAAGGATTCATCGCTGATGAGAAGAAAGAAAAAGAGCGATTCATCATCATCACCAAGCTCGAATCGTAACCCCGTCGGAACAGGATACAACGATCGAATCTGGGATTACGATTCCATGGATTCGTCGCTGATGGAGAAGAAAGGAAAAAGAGTGATTCATCATCGCCGCCTCACCATTATAACCTCTTTGTCTTCTTTAGTGAACTAAATTTTGGGCTTTCTCTTATCCTAGATGATGATGATATTTTGCTTTTGTGAATGTCTTCCTGAAGATCTCTACAGTAGTGAAGAGTTGGCTAAAGGAATTTGTACTTCTCCGAGTCTCAAAGCTTCCTTTGGTTATGGTGAGTCAATTCTCTGTTTAAAACTTGGTAAGAGAATATAATTTGAATATGTTTGTGCAGGGACCAATGTGATAGGTTTAACACTTCCTACAAGTCTCACGTCTTTTGCATCTCTAGTAAAGAGATCTGAATCCATTTTTCAGAGTTTACAAGCTCCTCGTTGCCAGGTTGAAGGTTGTATTCTTGAACTCTCATCAGCAAAGCACTATCATCGGAAACATAGGGTTTGTGACAACCATTCGAAGTGCCAATAGTCGTCATTAGTAGCCTAGAACGATGGTTCTGCCAACAATGTAGTAGATAAAGGCTATCAAAATTTTTCCAATAATAATATGATCTTTTACCGACATTTTCGATGTTGTTTCCAACTTTTTCAATATAATTGTGATTTATATAAGAGTCGAGATATGATATTCCAATCATCTATTTTGGTGTCAAAGGTTCCATTGTCTCAATGAGTCTTGTGAAAAGGATCAAGAATTATAGGAAAATAGTTCTAGATGAACTCTCTATCTTTTTTTTCTTCCTATTTTAGTGAGTTCGGGTGCGATGTCGGTTTCAGTGTCTGTTCCAGGTTTGTTTTGTGATATTGTGGCTGATATTTACATATTGTTTTGTCGGTTTTGGTGTTTTTTGTTTTGATTGTGTAATTGGGGCTGAGATTTACATATTGATGCATCTCATAGGTCCTAAGATAGATTTGTGGACTTAAGGAATGATTTGAGGAATGACACGCAACATTCGATATTCAAGAGGAATATTTTGCTTTTGTGAATGTTTTCCTAAGGATCACTATAGTAGTGAAGAGTTGGCTAAGAGAATCAGTACTTCTACGAGTCTCGAACTTCCTTTGATTCTGGTGAGTCGATTCTCGGTTTAAAACTTCGTAAGAGAACATAATTTGAAGATGTTTGTGCAGGAACCAACGTGAAAGGTTTACGCTTCATATGAGCCTCACGTCTTCTGCATCTCCGGTAAAGAGATCTAAATCTATTTCTCAGAGTTTACAAGCTTCTTGTTACCAGAATGAATGTTGTAATCTTGATCTCTTATCAGCAAAGCACTATCATCGGAAACATAGGATTTGTGACAACCATTCGAAATGTTATTGAGAAGACAATAGAAAAAAGAAATAGTTGATACATGGGAAAAGTATACTACTCAGGTGTTATTGGCCTAGGGTGATCATGAAATTCCTAAAACCTTACCATATTTCGGTGTCAACTTATATGAATAATTCTATATCCAGATTGCAAATAGTATGTCAGTAATTAAATTTGCTATCAGAATTTAAATATTTTTATTTATAGAATATTTAGGTTTCTAATCTTAGAATCATTATGCTTTACAACAATTTAGCATGTGAATATGGTATAAGAAAAATCGAGATATGGTTTTGACATAATCATGAGGGGCATGTACTGATCTGCATCTTCATTGTTAACTCAAGTAGTATTTAAATTGGTGATGATGTTGATGCAGGTGGATGGGGACTACCTGGACGGAGTAATAAACTCGAAGGATTGAAATTGTTATATGACTGTGTTCTTTTATGCTTCGTGGTGCCAAATGTCATATGTTGTGCGAGCTAAATTTGATGTTCTGATTTAATGTTTCCTCAAATAAAGCATATGGGGTTGGAGCATTCTCAAGTACTACCATCGTAAGAAGCTCATTTCTCTGATTTTTTTCATTGCATGAGTACTACTGCATTTCGGGTAATCTGTTGAAAATCAATTCAGAAGAAATCTAGGGTAAAAACGATTGCTATGTCGTTTGGCAAAATTTCAAGTACTAGCCAATTATCTAATAACGCTGATGAGTAGAGTTGATTGCCCAATATGATAAATGGATTTTGTAGTCTGTTTGTGCTTGATAAATGAAGGAAAATAGGTTTAGCTTATATTATGTGATTACTTATCAACTTTTTAATCAACTTTCTAATGCATTTGCTTGCTAGTGGCTATTGATTGGACATGCTATTTCATTTCACCATTTATTCTACGTTTTTTAACCTTCCTAACATATTGATCGCCTGATTTTGTTACAGTGTCTTTTTGAGGTATGGTATTAATAGCTTGCCTTCTATCTTGATGATTAATCAAACTTGAATGGTGTGATATCATGGTCATAAGGATAGTGTTACACTACTTTAATTTTATGAGAAAACAACATGTGAGTGTTCTTCATGCAAACCATACTACGTTCATCATTCCTCTATACACTTCACTCTATCAATCTCATATATTTACAATGCTTTATATTTTCTTACACCTGGAACCAGACAATTCTTTTTCTGAGTCAGAGCAAAATCTGACACTGCATCTCTGATTCTTGCCTAAAATATTTGTTATCCCTCTTAGCAAGAGGAAGCTGAGCCAAAGGTGGAATTCGTAGCAACACAAGGAGCACACATATGAGTAATATCGTTATAAGAATTTAGAGGACTTACAATTAAGTGACTGTTTTGAATTCTCTCTTTGTTGCTCTATATGTAGGCTATTTTGTAGAGCAACATTGATTTAGCTTTTTGATTCTTTACATTAGTTTTGCTATATCAACATACCATTTCTACGTCGATTAATTAATGGAAAGTGAAAGGATTTTTGCATTCTTTTCACCATTTGTTATGCATTTTTTCAAACTTCCTAACATATTTCATCGCCTGATTGTGTTGCAATGTATTTTTGAAGCTGTGGTATTCATAGTTTGCCTTCTATCTTGATGATTAATCAAACTTCAATGGTGCGGTATCATGGTCAAAAGGATCTTTCATCACTGCTTCAATTGTATGAGAAAACAACAAGCGAGTGTTTTTCATGCAAACCAGACTGCATTCATCATTCCTCTATACCCTTCACTCTATCAATCTCGTATATTTATATATTAATTTTAAAAAATATTTAAAAGAATATTAGCAAACAATAGGAGGATTTGAAGAATATTATTATGATTAAAATTATCGTGTTGAATTTTATTCCATAATATATATTATGATCTAAATATCTATATATTTTCTAATAATAAATAATAATATATCTTATGATTGAAACACTCTAAATTAATTAATTTAGATCTAAAAACAGATATATATTAACATTATTATTTTTAATTTATGTATAGAATAAACAACCTTTGGTATTTCGAGAAAAAAAACCTTATTTTTGAAAATATTTAATAATCCTTATTGAGGTGGTTTCACTAGAAGCAACCTTAGAAGGATTATTATATATATAATTTAACATATTAATTATTAACATTAAAAATTATTATTAATTTTAGTTGTAATACTCGCGTAGTATTACAACTAAAATTAATAATAATTTTTAATGTTAATAATTAATATGTTAAATTATATATATAATAATCCTTCTAAGGTTGCTTCTAGTGAAACCACCTCAATAAGGATTATTAAATATTTTCAAAAATAAGGTTTTTTTTCTCGAAATACCAAAGGTTGTTTATTCTATACTTCATTTAAAATTTTAAAATTACTAGGAAAAGTCCCCGCGCGATGCGCATGATTATGATTTTTTAACTAATTTAAAACATTATGTATAATAAGTAGAAAAGAATATTAAAATAAACAATATTAAAGCTTAAATCAACTACTAAAATAAAGATAATCAATTAGTCGTTGATAATATTGAAATAGTTTGGCGATGAAAAGTCTAATGATAAAACAATAGGCCTCACTATTAATAAATTTTGATAGAAAAGTGATTAACGAAATTTGTTTGCCAATATTCTTAGTTAACGTATTTTTGCATGAACAATTGTTTAATTTATATTTGCATTTGTAAAATAATCGTGTTTGAAATTATTTTGAAATAACAAATATATTATTAAAATTTTTTAGGATTCTGAGTTTAATAAAATAAAATGAAGACATATATCTTTGCAATGTTTAATTGTTTCCTCTCCATGAACTTAATTATCCCCAAAAAATAAACACGTAAAATTAGTAGTAACATACAATTATTAATCTTAAGTAATTTATATTAATGCGTAAGAATTGATATATTGGAGTAATTTGTTCATATAAGTTTTTTCAAATGGACAACTATATTTGCGATTATATTTGTTCAATCTGATTGGACAAATGAGATTATTTAGTGAGACATAGAGTGATTATTAATTATTATATAATAAATTATTATATGATAAATAATTATTTATGCAAATATTGGACATGAGTATGACTAATATTGTAATAAGATATTTTATTATGCATATTAACGTGAAAAATTTGATTATTTTTCCATATTTCCCAAAAAATAATACCTTTTTATTAAACTCTAATAGAAAAGTAAAATTTTACGGAGCTTTACACTAAAATTCAAATAATTTTTTGAAAAATAATTTTGTATCCTTTATATAATATATATATATATATAAATTAAATTACCATTACGTAATATTTTATTTTTTAATTTATTTATTTAAGGGAGAAACTTGTTTGGGATTGCTATATTTTGTAGAGTAATACATAAATTAACCATATAAATAAGAAAATAGCAAGAAAAAATGATAAAGAAAATTATATTGTTTAATTTTTTCATATATAGATAAATATATTAATTACAAATAAAATAAACGAATAAATATATATAT
>CM071862.1:26797550-26835130 GCA_036759665.1 Gynandropsis gynandra | reverse complement strand
AGTCCCTTGTTATTTATTCTGATGGGTCTAATCCAAGATGCCCTGCCATAGCATGTGGAATTAAATGTTGCTGCTAAGGATCTTGATGATGATGATGAGGAATATGGAATTGTGATGAGCCTCTTAAAAGGGAATATTCCGAGTGGTGCTTGTTGAGGCATTGTTATGCCTTGTGGGTGTTGTTTGAAGTAGTTTGGTGGTTGCATTGAAGGATGATGTGCTATCTGCACATGCCATACCAGTAATAGGAACAATAGTATTGTCTTGTATTCCATTACATGTCGACAATGCTAGGGATTGATGAGTAACTAATAACAAAAGAAAATTATGAACGCCCCTGTACTTGAAACCCACATGTGGAGTCATTTTCAAAACTGGAGTTGTTGCTCGAGTCTATGGATGAGGTTATGCATCAGCCATTGTAGCCGGATACATCAAATTATTATGAAGAAGAGCTTGATACATGATACATAAGAACATAGATTATGTAGATATGTTAAAATTAGCATGATAGGTTATAAGTACAAGCAAAAGACAAGTGAGGTTACCATGATGACATCGATTCTCAACCAAATGTAAAACATAAAGTACTACAAACAACATATATACATAATTTCCAAATCACCATTGACTGTTTAATAAATCGATACTCACTATGCAAATTCTGCAAGTTTCAAAGGTTCTGATTTTTCAAAATTGCAATGGTCAATTTTTTGTTCTCATTAAGGTACTGCACCAAAAAGAAGATAATAATATGAAATTGAGATGATTGTAAAGACACACAAGTGAACACATGCTTATTTAATTCACTCATACACCTAATATAAGGTATCAAAGAATCAAAATTCAATCATTCATACAAAAACCAGTGATGAAAACCTTGAAACAGAAGATTTATATAACAACTAAATCGACTATTAAACTCAAACATACAATCTTGCCTTCAAGAAAGAATGGAGACTCATGAATCAAGCAATAATCATGTCACATACATGATGCGTATCAGAGTTAAATATAACCTAATCTACCCGCAAGTGCACGGCACGTGTGTAGTATTTTAGGTGTCGATCCCACAGAGACTATGCAACGCTACCTAAACCCGAACTATGAATCAAACTTGCTAACGAAAGAGTGGTGATGAAGAATGAAATACTGAAAGTAAACTAAACTTCTTGGGTTCTAACGATGAGACAAACGTCCTAGGAATCCGGTTTCACCACAAGACTACCGAAACCAACGACCAACCTATCTATCATGCAATACCAGTTAAAGCTATCTAAGGCGGACGATCCTAACATAATATCTACCCTCTCTCAAGGCATAGACACGTAATCTAGACAAGTTGCCCCCTACTTTCGTGGCTGACACCATGAACTAAACCCATAAACTCTGTGATTCGCCCGTTCACCCTCAACCGTTGCTACCCTACTTTCGTGGCCTAACCTCGGTTGTTCTAAACCTGACTTTCTAGGACTAGAATTCTCCTTTCGGTCCTTCTCCTAACCCCTAACACATGCATCTACGTGGCCATCGCAAACACAAGTAAATTCAAGAACTCAGATAAAGAATAGATGAACTAAAACGGGAAGATGCATTCAAAATAGATCAAAAGCGGTCTCGGGATAGCCAAGGGCTAATCCCTTCTCCTAGAACAAACAAACTACTCGCTCATGCGTCTGTAAAGAAACATAAACATAGTAGAAAGTCTAAGGAACATAAAAACCAAACAAAACCGAAGTGGCGGTGCTTGATCTCCAATGCTCCTCGCTTATCTCCTCGCAAGAATCTGCTCTAACTTCAAAATGGTCGGGAATGCTTGCCCGAGTCGTGCTAAATGGTCCACACAATTGGCCGTAGGTTTTGCCCGATCGTGCAAGGGTTGTGCCCGACCGGGTGAGGCTTTTCCATGCTCAATCTCGTCCCGTTTGTCCCGTGATGATCCCCGAAGTGCTCCTTAGCTCCGTGCATGCTCCTTTAGCTCCAAAATGGTCCAAATACGCGTAAAAACCTGTAAGAACATGAAAAGCACGAAAGCAAGTAAAACGGATACGGAATCATACGTAAAACATCACATATGTATCGAAAACGTCTCCTAAATCGTGCAAGAAATACGTATGAAAACGAGATGATCAATACAAAATACCAATATAGGCAGCTATGCTTCCTTGACAACGGTATCCTAATCATCATGACATGATTCAATGGATGGAAACAAAGGCGAAGTCTTTTTTCCATCTCTTTAAGCTTGTAAAGACATACATAATAATTTAACCCTTACAATAAGGTTGCATAAAAAAAAGGCCTAATGGGGTTAACTATCGAACTGGTTGATTTTCGGATGTAGTATTCTTTCACTATCACGTTCGTCTCTAACTTTAGGATGAAACAGCTCTCGCCTCAGATCGTAGAGATCATATGAAGAAAAGTAACACATTATTTCCATCCCTAAGACGAAAAGATAACCATATTGGTTTATTGAAGCATTTTTATACAATTGATGGTCAAGCATTTTGAACTTACATGGGTTCACCGAAAGCGATGGTGCCTGGATTCAAGCCGACAACGATGGTTTCGGGATTCAAGCAAACAACGATGGTGTCGAGATGATCATCCATGTTATCATCCGTTTCGCCCTCTTTGTCTTCATCGAGATATCAAGTTCCTTACCTTAAGGACTAAGACGAAGAAGTGGAGGTGGAAGAGGAGCTTCGAGATTCGCCTGCCAAGCGTCAAGAGTTCGTCTGCTAGTGATAAGCTAGAACACGAATTGTATCATTCGAGTAGTGGTACAAAGCATTCAGGAAGGCGACATGAGGAGAAACAAATCTATACCTTCTCATATGTAAAAGGGACAACTTGATCGGTTGGAATCCGATTTTCATTTGAAGATCCGATATAAGGAGAAACGAATCCATAATCTCCTTTGGATTATCAGAGCTTAGATATAAAGGTCGTTCGATACAATTCGAAGAGGAGATCGACATGAATGTGAGGTTTCGATTCGACGACGATGAGAACTCCATCTTGTAGAGATGAAGAGAACATGAGAATAAGTCGATTGAACTTATAAGGGACAAAACATGTTTTATTTTTACTCGTCTAATTGTTTTATTTTTTTGTGTTGAACTTTTTAGAGATAAAAACGTTTAAATTAGAATTTTTATTTTTACTCATTTAATTGTTTAATTTTTTATATGTTGAACTTCTCATACTAAAAACATTTAAAATTGATATTTTAAATAATAAAAAATTTAGTAAAGAATATTTGGATGGAGATTTAAAGTGATGAATGAGGTGAATTTTTGTATTCCAAAATAAATAAAATAAAAAATTGGTTGATGAGGTGGCTTCACCAAAAGCCACCATTTGCAACAACTTTAAATATATAATTCATATATATTGGATATATAATTGTTTATCCATAAAAAGCTCTTTATTTATATATAGTTTTTTAAATCTATATATTAAAAGTTCAAAAAATCCTTTGCTTCTCGTGTATCATGTTTCTTAGGCATCCACGTCACCACTCATCTTTACTGATTTTTCTCTCTCATACCTTTCCATTTTTCCTCTCCCCACCATGCAAGCCAATATCTATCTCATCTTTACTCACTTTTCTCTCATACCTTTTCATATTCCTTTATTCTTCTCCCTTTTGCTCTTCTATATCCGTTTCCGAAAGCGATGCTGATTTGATCTCGCGTGTACCTCGGCGACGAACAACTTGTCGAGATGATCACCGTGTAACCACAGCTTCCTAGATTCTGCATGTCTCGGGAAAATTCAAACAAACAGACAAAATTTTCATTAATTTTCCGGTAAAATTTCCACGGAATTTCACACAAAACAAAGAATATAAACTCCAAACCTGGATGAGGCTGCCATTGAAGGAATCGGCAGCATGAGGCCCATTTACTCATTCTAAAGTATTCTAATTTCATCATCATCTTGATAAATTAGTTGTTAAAGTTTTTTTTGTCTTAAATTTTTTTTTCTACCTTTAAAACTAGAATACCGCCTAGGCGGCCTCCTAGCCCGTCTAGACGGCCGCCTAGCGATTAATCGTCCGTTTAGGCGTTCGCCTAGCCCGCCTAGGCACCCACCTAGACCGCCTAGGCGTTCGATCCGCCTAGAACCTCCGATTAGTGATTAATCGGGACGCCCGACCACCGTCTAGCGTCTAGGCGCCGCCTAGACCGATTTTTAGAATAGAGAAAAATATTGCAATATTTCAAATTTAAAATTTTATATGTAAAATATAACAAATTTACGTATTTATGTGAATAAAAATTAATATTATATTTACATGAAAATTTGGTTATAAGAAATTGAAAAAATATTGAAATTTGATGAAATGAGACAAATTATATATATAATAATCATTTCATCATTTTATTTTAAATATATTAATATTATATAATATTGACTTATACAATCTGATGTACATGACACTTTTTTAAATTTCAAAATATAGTTATTATTGAATAAAATAGGTAATATTTCGTGTAATATTTATCTCGTATAAATTTCACATTCACTTTCTCATACCTAATGTGATATGTTTCAAGAGAGTTCGATTTTTCCATGAAAAAGCAAAAAATATATATCCAATATATATGAATTATTTCTTCTTCATCTTCTATCGCAAAAAATATAAGTCTTTTTATAGTTGCATTTGTATCCTAGATGCCATTTTTTTCCGCACATTTGAAGCACATACCTTTCCCTCTTCTTGTTGCTATCTCAGAAGCTGAGATCTTAGGTAAACCAACAATGAATCCTTTCATTGCCTTTGTACATTGTTGTGAAAGTTACTAGTATTTGTTGTAAGTTCACTAGGTCTAGAGGTATGAGCTTTATTGTGAAACTGACTAGTATTTCAAGAACTAATTCAAAAACTACAACACTTCAACGGTCGTTCCATTCTTGTTCTGTTTTGGTCCTTCACTGCAACCTTTTCTTCTTGTTTGTTAATCTTGAATTTTATTTCTCATCATCTCGTGTTGACTTCTGGTTCTAGGATGAGCTATGGGAATATAGAACCTATCAAAAACCTCTTACAGAGAAATAAATCACAGATTCTGATGTAGAGAGATGACCTTTAGAGTCCACAAACGTATCAAACCTAATACCTATGAAGGTGAGTTACCAGTTGAAGGATTGGATTTGAGAACAAATCTCGTTTAAATAAGGAGAGGATGATGATGACATGATCTTGGATTCGACACATGTCGCACAAGGATAAAAAAAATTAAGAGGCAGGGAAAAAAAGCTTAGGAATGTATTCATTCAAATGAACGAGAAAGGAAAGATAACGACCCCACAAAGACATCAAAGAAACCTTAAGAAAGACTACAAGGAGAAAAGATCGAGCGGATCAAGAAATTGGAGAAGCTAAAGGCGCTCGGACCAAGCAAAGTATTGCTTGACTTGAGTAAATTGTTCGGACAAATAGCACATTCAGAGGACTAGAATGCTCGACATGGATATTACACATCTCGGCCGAGTCTTAGAGGACTCGATTGAGCATAGGAGTGGCTCTACTGAACATATTTAAGTCTTTTGGATTTTAGGTTAAATACTTATTATAAGTTGGTTTCTTTTATTCACTTTTTAATTATTTGGTTTTTAGTAAATAGGAAACCTATTGTATGGAATTATAACCCAAACTTTATTATATTTTCGTGCTAATTCATGAGATTTAGCTATCAAACTCTTGGAGAGATTCCGAGTGTTCATTGACTTATGAAAACTACATCGCAAGTGTTATGGCATCGTTACGTTATAGGATTTTCTAATTGGGTTGTAGTTGAGGTATGTGACATCATTTCTTAAGAAAGACAAATTCCAAGTTTCCCTATCAGGTTGCTAGAGGATTGCAGTTTGTTTCTATCAACTAACAAAAGAACGTCGATTTTTCCTCGTCCATGACCACGATCACGACCTCGGCCTCGAGTATGTCCCCATCCACATTTGTGATCATGCCTGCATTTATAACTTGATTCGGGGATCGAGGTAGAGCTAGATGGACAAGCTTCATTGTTTCTATTAAGAGATGATTATTTTGTTATGCAACAAGAATGTTTGAATCAAAATCTTTGTATTTTTTTATTTCCTTGTACAATATTATTGTTGTGTAATATTATTGTCAACATGAAATGGTGATAATGTTTTTCCATCTTATCATGCTCTCTTATTTCTCGTCACATAACTCCATTCTAGAGATGATTTCAAACATTGAGGACTTATATTACCACATAACTATAAATCTTAAAACCCTAAATTTAGCTAATCATGTTTGACTCTTAAGATGATCATATATTTTTGGTGATCGAAACGATATTTCAATGATTCTCATAAATTAGCAGGATCCATTTTTCTTTTATATTCATCTTTAAGTGCATCATCAAGATAATATCATAAACTATCACCATATTTTGTTTTATCAGAGTCATATTTATTTTTATCTTTATTGATCGTCGTGACAATATTTATTTTGCCAAATGTATTTTAGTATCAAACGATTATATCATATATTTTTTCAAAAACATCAAAGATAGCAATTTTATGGTTGACTAAGATTCGACGTGATAACTATATTTAAAATAAAATTCAAATTATTAAATATCATTTATCAAATAACAAATATAATTAATCATACATAAATAATAAATGAAAATAAAATAAGAGACAATAGTAAATAATAAAACAATAACATAATATAAATAATTGAGTGTATAATCTTATCTTAATAATAATAAATAAAAGATAAATATACTAACTAAGCATTTACAAAATATGAAAAAATATATCTTTTGTAAATGCATTTGCATAATATAAAAAATAATTATTTTTGAACAAATATAAAATATCTTTATTCCACATAAATAAATGTTGTGGAATTAGATCAAAATATTTACATTTACAATATTTACCCATTTATAAGAAAATTATAAAATAATTTCAGGGTAAAAAATTGTCTTATGGGCTAGATCGACTGGACCTTCGCCATCTTACAACAGTTCTTTCTTTTTCTTTGATATCTTTCATAATTTCTCATATTTATAAGGAAAACATAAAGGAAAATGATACCACATATTAAAATAGATAAATTATGGGATAATATTGTTAACATCAACTGGAAACATTATTTTCAATTAACTAATAAACACTGCAAAAAGTTGAAACGAGCATATTGTTATAAATTCACGAATGTCTTTTCTGTCACTCATTGTCCGTATAGAATATAATAAACTATCAAACGTAAGAAATAAAATAATCTAAATTAACATCCGTAGTGCTTTCGACACAGACATGTTTTCTTTCTCTCTCTCTCTCTCCTCTCTCTTTTTCTCGGTCTCTCCCACCAAGAGCTTCTCCTTTCCTTTTCTTCCTGCTACGCAAAGACCCAAAGATCTCGTTATGTAAGGATCACTCATCGATCATGAAAGTCGAATTCTCTTTGAATTTATTGCAAATAATAACCCTTTTCATCTTCTTCTTCGTTATCTCATCATATTCTCAATCCACAGAGCTCTTCTTCCAGGGCTTCGAGCACACAGATCCCAGGAACCTGACGTTAACCGGCGTCGCCCAGATCCGACGCAATGGTCTGCTCCGGTTAACCAACCAGACCAGCCGGTTACTTGGTCACTGTTTCTACTCTTCCCCAATCCGTTTCAAGAACCGCCAAAACGGCTCCGTCTTCTCCTTCTCGACCACCTTCGCCTTTACCATCGTTCCTCAGTTCCCGACCCTTGGAGGTCATGGCCTCTCCTTCGTTGTTTCTCCCACCTCGGATCTCGCCGGAGCCACTCCGTCGAACTACCTTGGCCTCTTCAATTCCTCCACTGATGGCAACTTCACGAACCATCTCTTTGCTGTCGAATTCGACACAGTTCAAGATTTCCAGTTTCAGGACATCAACGACAACCATGTCGGCGTCGACATCAACAGCATCGTCTCCAAGAAATCCGTCTTCGCTGGGTACTTCGAGGATACCCACAACCAGACGTGGCGAAACATCAGTCTCCAGGATGGGAGACCAGTTTTCGCCTGGATCGAGTACGACTCTGGTCCGAATCTCTTGAACGTCACTCTCTCTCCGAGTTCCAGAAAACCCAGTTCCCCGATTTTATCGTATCACGTTGATCTGTCCCCGATTTTTCACGATAAGATGTACGTTGGATTTGCAGCTTCGACGGGTTTGCTTGCTAGCGCGCATTACATAATGGGTTGGAGCTTTAAGATCAATGGACCCGCTAAGAATCTCGAGCTTTCATCACTGCCCTCTTTCTCTAGTTCGAAGATAAACACCACCGGTCTGATAATCGGAGTCTCCGTATCTGCTACTATTCTCGCTATATTGGCCGTGATTGCATTGTTTGCACTGGTACAAAGATTCAGAAAAAAAGAAGTGATCGAGAAATGGGAGTTCGAGGTAGGGCCGCATCGATATTCATACACCGAATTGAAGAAAGCAACGAGGAACTTCAGTGATTCGGAGCTTCTGGGCCGAGGCGGGTTCGGGCAGGTTTTCCGAGGAACATTACCTGGTTCGAGAACGCGAGTCGCAGTGAAACGTGTGTCGCATGAATCCAAACAGGGTCTTCGCGAGTTCGTATCGGAGATCGCCAGCATCGGCCGGTTACGCCACCGGAATCTCGTCCAACTCCTCGGATGGTGTCGAAGTCGCGGCGATCTCCTCCTCGTCTACGAGTTCATGCCTCACGGATCGCTCGACAGGTTCGTGTTCAATCAGAGACCAGAGATCGAACTGGGTTGGGATCAACGGTTCAAGATCATCAGAGACGTTGCTTCGGCTCTTCTTTATCTTCACGAAGGGTACGAGCAGATTGTGCTTCATAGAGACGTCAAGGCCAGTAACGTTTTATTAGACGGTGAGCTTAACGGACGGTTAGGGGATTTCGGTTTAGCGAGGTTATATGATCACGGTACTAACCCCGGCACGACTCGGATCGTCGGTACACTCGGTTATCTCGCCCCCGAGGTTCCCCGAACCGGGAAGTTCACAACCAGCTCAGATGTCTACGCTTTTGGTATGCTGCTTCTCGAAGTTGTGAGTGGGCGAAGGCCGATTGAGCTGAAAACCGGACAGGATGAACTGGCACTGGTTGATTGGGTCTGGGGCCAGTTTAAAACCGGGCGGGTCGCGGAGATCGTCGACCCAAGATTGGAGAACCGGTATAACGAGGGTGAGGTTTTTCTTGTGGTTAAGCTAGGTCTGATGTGTTCGGACAATATACCAACGTCTAGACCAACTATGAGACAAGCGGTTCGGTATTTAGACCAAGAAATCGACACTCCGCGGAATTTGGATAACCCGGAACGGACATATGGAGAATCTAAGGTTAAGGTAAACCGGTTTGATGGTTCCGAACGATTTTACGGATCGACAGAATTTGATCGAACCAATTCTGCGCATTGGAGTAGTTATACAGGGACTGGTTGTGCCAATTCAAATTCTATTTCTACTTCCCCTGTTCATCTTCTACGGGATACAAAGTAGATTTGGAAAAATGGAAACCCATTTCTTTGATTTTGGTTTTTTCATCCTTGTTATGATAAATTATTGGTCTAACACTTTTAACATTTATGAGGAATATATCAAAGTCTTTGCCATCTATAATTCTAGTGACAAATATTATTTTATATTTAGATTTTTTTTATGTTTAAGGATAGATGGGATATGACTCTTTGGTTACTAATGAGTCGTCGGGTGACAGTGAAAATCTTGTTATTTTCTGGAAAACCAGTGTTCATTGTCTTGGACTCTTTTAACGTTGGGGACCGCCAAAGAGCGATTTTTTCTATATATATATACCAGCATTGTTCCACCGCTTTGGAGGCTACTTTTCCTTTCTATATTTTAAATTTGAAATTAAACCTTTATAACATTGAAAAAAATATTGCTATTGAATTATCTGTAAATGCCCAATCGATTAGTTCATAACCCTTATTAATAAAACATAAATTTTTTCAATTTGTTTATAAATAGATTAATATATGTGTATTGAAAGACATGGTAGTTGAAGAAATTTTTTAAGTGCTTCTACTCTTCAATTGCTATTAGATAGTATTAAATTTGTTTTTAGTTATATTTTACTTTATATATATATATATATCATACTATATTACGTATAATTTGTTTAGAGTGTCCGTAGGTTTTGACAAACATGTTTTAGAGATATTGTCGTTTTTTTATTTTCCTTATTTCATGATAGATTCTCCTAAAATTGGAAGCCATAAAAAAACTAAAGTAGCATGTTCAATGGAGCTTAAAAATATTTTTGTAGGGTTAAAGTGTTTCAAAAATATTATTTTTTAAAAGAATTTCAATTTTAAATCTATCTTTAAAATGTTGATAATTTCATATTATTCTTGTCGACAATTTTTCTCTCTCCTCCAGAATATCTCGATTTTTCTCTCTACTGTGGTGCGAAAATAACTGTTCTCCCACACTATAACAGATTCGACGAAAGTAGCTTGAAATCGGCATCAGATTCGCTGCCAATAGGTTGAAATCGTTTGTTATCAACAAAAAAGCTTGCAATTAAGCACGTTCCACATAAAAACTGTTGCACTGGGTCACAGAGTCTTAGGGGTCCAAGGGTCGCATGGTTAAAAGGGTCGCAAATGGGTCAAAGGTTCGCAGGGGTACAAGGGTCGAGAGGTAAAAGGGTCACAGGGTTTAGGATAGGGTCGTAGGGGTAAAAGGGTCGAAAGGGTAAAAGGATCGTAGGGGTCGAAGGGTCGAAGAGGTAAAAGGGTCGCAAGGGTCAAAGGGTCGCAGAGGTACAAGTATCACAGAGGGACCTCTTCGACCCTAGGACCCCTACGAACCTTGTACCTCTTCGACCCTTGGACCCCTGCGACCCTTGTCCCTCTGCGACCCTAGGACCCCTGCGACCCTTGTCCCCTACGACTCTTGTTACAATAATACTAAATCAACAAAAACATCGATACTAAGAATATAGTAAAAATAAATTATTATTTACAAATACAATTATTTACAAATAATATGAATAAAATTTTTACAATAATAATTTATCAAGTTTTTTACAAATAATTGACTCAAATATCTACGAGCCTTGTACATCTGCGACCCTTGTACCCCTGCGACCCTTGTCCCTCGCGACCCTTAGACCCGTGTGACCTTTATCCCTCGCGACCCTTGGATCCATGCGGCCCTTGTCCCTCACAACTCTTGGACATGTGCGACCCTAGTCTCCCTTCGACCCTTGTCCCTCTACGATCCTTGTTATAATAATAGTAAATCCACAAAAATAGCGATACTAACAATAACACTAACAATTGAATAATAGTAAATCCACAAGATCAAATTAAGTTCAAGTTAAAAGGAGGTTCAAAGAAATCAAAATACAACTCAAATCAAAATATGTTGTTGACAAATCGAAACACAAGTTTTGCTCCATTGGAGAACAGTTATACTATGAGGGAACACCATGTTTAGTCAATTTTCTTGACAAAACTGTCTCCACCCACTCTGATGCAAGCGCCACCACGACTCACGAGCCTTAAAGCTGCTGGCCATTAATAGAACCTTCCATAATCGAATATTCCGCAATCGAGGTACATCATTATCTTACATCGTCTACGGCAAAGACCGTTCTCCCTCGTAAATCCTATCGGAAGTGTCTACGAAATCACCAAGTTACATCAATATAAATGAATAAAAGTCGAATAAATAACCAAATTATATATGATGAATCAATTTGAGGTCACTTACCAATGAATCTACGTCCAGATTTGAATGCGTGACTTTTACAATGAAAACCCTCTCATCAGAAGTGGTCTGGTGACGTTAAAGACCATGTCACGTGATGGAAAAGTACGACATCCCCAATACGAATGTTTTGGTCATTGTAGAAATCTTTCCATCCATCAGTGAATTTGAAGCCATCCAACTTGACTTCCCATGTTTTGTTAGACGCATTCGATTTAAGCGTTGCCATGTTGCTGTCCCTCGTATTCCCATAAATATACTCATCGAAGAAGATCTTCAGAATGCCTTGTAACAAAAAACGAAAAAAAAAAATTCAAATCTGTACATTGTCTACATGTAACATACCGATAGGGAGTGTTTTAAAGAAGATTACAAGGTAGTACAGATGCTGCACAAGAATCTCTCGGAAGAAATGAGGGAAATGTGACATTTTCGGAAAAAAATGGATGGAAGATGATGAGAGGAAAAAATGGATTAGAAAAAAGGAAACATATGGAATTCGAAAAGACATGATATCGAATCAACGATAGATGGAATTCGAAAATACATGACCACACGGTCACATGGGTCGCAGGAGTAAAAGTGTCGAACGGGTAAAAGGGTCGCAGGGTCAAGGGTCAAACGGGTAAAAAGTTCGCAAGAGACAAATGGTGCGACCCTTATACCTCTGCGACCATTGGACCCCTGCGACCCTTTACGCTTTATTATTATAAATTATCTAAAAATAATATGAATAATTTTTTAAAACATAGCAATGTACAAAGTTGAATCATCCATTCCTAAAAATTAAAAATTATTTACAAATAATATGAATAAACTGTTAAAAGAGAACAATGTACCAAATTATATCTTCCATAATCAAAGAGTAAAATTTTTTTAGACCCTTGGACCGTGTGACCCTTGTCCCCCCTACCCTTGTCCCTCAGCGACCCTTGGACCCCTCCGACCCTTGGACCGGTGCGACCTTGGACCTCTGCGATCACTTGGACCTCTGCGACCCTTGTCTCCCTTCGACCCTTCTCACCCTTCGACCTTGTACCTCCGCGACCCTTTGTCCCGTGTGACCTTTGCCCCTCTGCGTCCCTTGGACCCTCTGCGACTCTTGTTACTATAAGAGTAAATCCACAAAAACAATGATACTAACAATAATACGTTCTATTGAATAATAGTAAAAAATCCAACCAAATACGAACATGATTTTCAAGTTCAAAGGAATGTTGTTGTTCAAATGAGGTTCAAAGCAATCAAAATACAACGGAATTCAAACTAGTTTTTTTGTAGGCCCTGATAGAGGGGAAAACCGTAGACAAGGTACATCACGAACATCGTGCAGTTCGACTTTGAGGGAACAACCCACGTTCAGTCTATTATCGTGACAAAATTTTTGTCCAACCCATGCTGATACTAGCGCCACCGCATTTCACGTGCCTTAGATGTGCCTCCCACGTTAGTCCGTAATTCTGCCTCCCAAATCCGTCCGTAATATTGATTATCAGATCAATCTTACTTCGTCCACCTGAAACACCACTCGACCTCGCAAACTCTATCGGAAGTGTCTATGATAACCGAATAAATTTACAACGACGCCAAAATAATGCATATACGACCAGATTTGATGAATCAAATAAATATGTTTGAGTTCACTTACCACTGCATCTACGACCAGATTTGAACGCGTGACTGGTACCGTGAAAATCCTCTGACCAGAAGATGACTCTGCTTCTATGGATGATGATGATGATATAGATGATGCATATTGTAGATTACACATATCATCTCCGAAACCAGTTACGTGAAAAACCATGTCACCTTCGTGACGGAAAACTAAGAAATCCCGATTACGAAAATCATGGTCCTTGGAGAAATCTTTCCATCCATCAGTGAATCTTGAGCCATCCAACTTGACTTCCCATGTTTTGTTATACACATCCGATTTTAAGCGTTGTCGTGTTTTTGTTCCTCGTTTTCCCGTAATTATGCTCATCGAAGAATTTCATCGGAATGACCTGTAACAAAAATCGAAAAAAGTCAAATCTGTACATTCTCTATATTAACATACCGAATGAGAGAGATGAAGGATATTACGAGGGAGTTCTCCAGAAAGCTCGGAAGAATGATTTGGACGAAAGTAGGGAAATGTTGCATTTTCGGCAAAAAATGGACGGAAGATGATTGGAGTTAGAGATCGTTATTCGAGAAAAGATGGGTGGAAGATGATGAAAGTTAGAGAGAGAATTCGTTATTCAAAAAGGAAACGACTAGAATACGAAAAGACATGACCCTGACATCAAATCGACGTCAGATGGAATTCGATATGTTTTTTAAATTTTGGTGAAAATTTCGGCGGAAATTTTGGTGAAAATGATAAAATGTCAAAAACCAATCAAAATTGAGGGTGGCATGGGTCGCATATATGTGAAATTAACGAATTTACAGGTTTATAATGATAAAATGACAAAACTAATCAAAACAATACATCTATAACGTCAAACTAATTAATGCCAAATGAGGGTCGCATGGGTCGCTTGGTCGCATATATTGATGAATAGATGCGAAATCAACGAATATACGGGTTTATGATGATAAAATGACAAAAACCAATCAAAACAATACATTTATAACGTCAAACTAATTAATGCCAAATGAGGATTACATGGGTTGCTTGGTCGCATGTATTGATGAATAGATACGAAATCGACAAATTTACGGGTTTATAATGATAAAATGACAAAAACCAATCAAAACAATACATCTACAATGTCAAACTAATTAATGACAAATGAGGGTCGCATGGTCGCATATATTGATCAATAGATATGAACTCGACAAATTTACGGGTTTATAATGATAAAATGACAAAAACCAATCAAAACAATACATCTACAATGTCAATCAACGATTAAAACAGATTATGACCCATGTGTCCCTAGTTGAGTTGTGTATAACCAATGCGTGTGTTTCAAAAGTGATAGTAGTGTTTTAAGAACTCGTCGAATAAGTTTGAGAAAATTTCAAAAAATACATTTAACAATTTGTTCAAATGTCGATATTATTTATATTATTATATATTGATTTTAAATTAGACATATACATCTCAAATATATTGATAATGACATATTGATAATGGCATGGGTCGCTTGGTCGCATATATGGATCAATAGATGCGAACTCGACGAATTTACTAGTTTATAATGATAAAATGACAAAAACCAATCAAAACAATACATTTACAACGCCAAACTAATTAATGTCAATTGAGGGTCACATGGGTCGTAAGGGTCGATCAAAGATTCTAAATCAAAACAATACATTTACAACGTCAATCAAAGACTCTGCACGCGTTCTATTTCCACGTACTCCGTCTTCCAGTCTTCTGCATTCTTCTTGTTTGGTATTGCAGTCCAGAGTTATCTCCTCCCATGTACTTCGTCTTCCAGTCACATTTCAAGAGTGACCCAACATCGTCACCTAAGTCACCTCCGCAACTCGTCAGTGACTGCATAGAGTCGTCGATTACCAAGACCTTGAGTAACACATAGACAGCACGATGCCTTGGATCGACAATGGTGACTGCGGCACGCATGTCACAAAGGTAAAAAAAGATTTTTCATAGAAATTGGGGTTAGATACGCATACTAAGAGAAGAGACGTAGACGTTATCTTATAGACATGGGTCGAAAGGGTCACATAGGTCGGAAGGGTCACATGGGTCGGAAGACAGGAGTCTGACAACAAAACGACAAGTCATATGGGTAGGAAGGGTCACATGGGTCCGAAGACAGGAGTCTGATAGCAAAACGACAAGTCACATGAGTCGTATAGGTCGCATGAGTCGTACATGGGTCATATGTGGTCGCATGCGTTGGATGAGTTCCTATTTAAACTTGATTCTAGTTTAATCCGATTGAGGGTCGCATAACGGGTCATATTGGGTCGCATGAGTCGGATGGGTCATAACCTTATGAACAATAGATGCAAAATAAGAAATTTTCAACGTTTAAATATTGATTACATAAGATCACAAAGGTTAACAAAGGTCACAAAAGTTACAAAAAAAGTTACAAAGGTTACATAAGGTCACAAAGGTTACAAAGGTCACAAAATTTACAAAAAAAGTTACATAAGGTTACATAAGGTCTCAAAGGTCTCAACTGTTACAAAAAAGGCAAGAAAAAGGTTGAAGAAAAAGGAAAAAAGGTTACATAAGGTCTCAAAGGTCACAAAGATCAAATTTGCCGACTTTAGAGACACATTGGAGCCCTCCCCCGTAAACGCCTTCTCCAAGTTGACCTCCAACGCCTTCTCCAAGTTGACCTCCAACCGCGATCTTAGGTAACGCGGATATAACACGATGTCTGAGTCCACCAATTACCAAGACCTTATGTTGTGCAGATACAACACAAAGTCATCCATCCACGTTGTAAGTACTTGTGTGTATCTGCATAGAAACCGAGTCTGATGATTACCAAGACCTTGAGTAACAAATAGACAACACGATGCCATGCATCCACCATGTGACCTTCGTGACGAAGGTCAAAACGATCACAAAGGTAATAAGGATTTTTCAGAGAATTTAGGGTTAGAGACTTAGACAAAGAGAGGAGAGAGATGAGAATTTAGGGTAACAGAGACATGTTGCAGTGGTCTTGAGTGTGGCATTGGTTAAATAAAAAGCATAGCTAGCACTGGAAAAGCGAGTAGTCTAACATTGAAGACTAGTCAAAAGGGTCGAAATGGACAAATGGGTCCAATGGTCGCAATGGCCGGAAGGGTCGCAAGGGTCACAATGTCCATATGGGTCGCAAGGGTCGCATGAGGCTCTATGATCCAGTGCAACCATCCGACCCTTGTACCTCTCCGACCCTTTGACCCCTGCGACAATGTACCAAATATTTAAAAAATAACAATGTACCAAATATTTACATCTTCCATTAAAAAAACAATGTACCAAAATAACAAGTTAGTCTCGGGATGGAGGGATACGTTTTCCATTACTAAATATATCAGCCGTCATCTTCTCACGCATGGAAGTAACATTGTCGTCGCAAATTAAGTAAAAAATATCCCTCATTCTCATTAACGAGGCTTCTACAAATTTGTAGGCGAAAACACCACAGTCATTCGCGCTTTTTTTCTGTGACAGACCTTCATAATACTCATACTTCCATTCATCTTCTCCAGAAGCCAAAGAAGGAAACCCTTCGAGAATGAGCATCTTGGGGACAACGTTTCTTACCTTCTCAATCACCGGATCGATATGCGTTTTTTTCATGCTGATCTGGCATTCGTATACCGTGATGCATCGGTCCGTTTTGATGGCTGTCCAATGATATCCTACCCATCGACTTTCCTTCGATGGAATGTTTAGAAACGAGGCAAAACCTTCGAAATCACTCATTGGTGTCTTCATATTTCTGAATGGATACTTGGCAATCAAAAAATCACTAAGAATTTCCGGCAAAGTTTCCATATCCTCGTACATTCACAGTGAGAGGGTCTGCATGAACGCAACATGACAAACGTAATAATTCTGATACACAGCGGGCTTTATGTGACAATACAGTATCATCAACGCCTCATCCAATTGCTGCAAAGCAAAAAACTAACACAGGTTTAGAAAGACTTACATCATCTTCAAGTCATACGTTGGGCATTAATATAGTCTCAAAAAATTTTGATCCTCGGGGAATATCTAGCTTAGATTTCCACCACCGCTCATGTCGATGTGTCTTCAGGAACACATATAGATTAGTTAACTATTCACCGGTAGCATCAATGAACGAAGGAAATCGGGTTATCTCTCCCTTTACTTATCCCTTGGGCTTCCACACAAACTCCCCTTTCCCTTTAGGTTCTTGAACCACCTTCTTTACGGGTTCTTGAACTACATTTTCAGCGGGTTCTCCATCAACATCTTTCCGTCGCCCTCTCCCTCGCACTGTTCTTGCTCTTTTTGCCGCTGGAGGTTCAACATATGGCGCAGACTCCTTCGATAAAGGTCCAACACCTTCATAAAATTTACTTCATTAAACATATGGTGACCTATGCGACCATTCGACCTATGCGACTAATACGACCTTTTGTGACCTATGCGACCCATGCAACCTCTGTGACTCAAATGACCGTACTTACTTAGTGGTACTTCGACAATAGCGGCGACCTCTTGGACAAGACCCACTGCTGGAGTATCCTTGACAGGAATCTCGTCGGTGACGTCATTGACAAGACCCACTAAAGTATCTTTAGTGTGGACCTCTTCGATATGACCCACTGGAGCCTCTGCATAAAATTACTTCATAAATTAGACTCATCGTTCGTTACATTGATTATGTAAAACATGCGACCCATGCGACTTTAGCGACCCAGTGACCCATGACATATAAAACCCATGCGACTCTAGCGACCCAGCGACTTATGTGACCCTACGACTTATATGTCCCTGCGACCGATCCGACTCTTGCGACCCATGCCGACTCAAATGAAATTTTTCACTAAATATTAGTTACTTGGTGAAACTTCATCAGAAGCAATGTTTGCCAAATCCTCTTCTGAGCCATCTCCAAAGTCAATCAGCTCTTCGCTTGGCTATTTTCTTGACACTGGATTTGGACGTCGAAGGAATTCAAAATGATAATCACTAATAGTGCCGGAAGATTGGTTTCCGGTGCTCGCATCTTTCTCGTCAGCCTTTGATTTTGGATTAGGTAAATGAAGCCCGATATCCCTTAGAAGATTTCTTACGACGTTGATGATTCTTTTCTCCGACTTCTTTATTTCCTCTATTAATTTCTGCTCTAGTGTCAGAGGTACTGCAGCATAAGCATGAACAACACCTACCCATCCTTCATCTTCGTCATCTTGGACCTCTATTATTTTTTCATTCACGCTCTCCTTCCTCTTAGTCTCATTTTCTTTACCCCCTTCGTTTGATCACCATGAGCTGCTTTCCGTGTCAACAGTTCTTGCTTACGGATATCCTCCCAACAAATACCCTTCAAATTTCTACCAAGATGTTCCATCCATATCTAAACATCGGGATTGTCACATCCCTCGTAATCCTCCAGATTAGAAAGTAAAGCTTCCTCTTCGTGTTCAGCACGAAGAATAGTTCGAATATCCTGAAAAATAAAAAATAACCATTATTATCCTTTGTGACCCTTGTTACTTTGTGACCCTTGTGTAATAGTTACATTAGAATCTTCGATCTACCTTATCACATCTACATACTTCGGGTTAAAACTGGATTTAACCATCTTCTTGCACATTCTTGGGCATGATGGATGCGCATCCACAACCTCAACATACTATCCCTTTCCCACAAAACTAAGGATGGTTTCGAATGGAAGTAACTGGAACATTAAAACAAAATGATAAGAATGCAAAAAGTAAGAAAACATTCAAGTTATTCGAATAATATATACACCTTACCATTAGTGGGATCATGAAACCGCCACAATACCATTTTGGTTTCGGTGATTCCCCCCTAACGTGCTTGTGGCAAGTATCCACAATATTCTCAAATGTGTAACGCCCCCATGGAAAGCCTTAACAAAATTCCAAGTCATCAACCGTGTCAATGAGATCATGGCTGATAAGAGTTTTCTGCTGAAGGCTTGTGAGCCATAACTTGCACCAACAAAATAAAAGTTTCCAACCTCTTTCGGTCGTCAGAATTCTTCGCCTTCACAAGCTTTTCACTGACTTGTACGGGGGTCACCTTTCCACGGCCGAAATTCTTCAGCCTGAATGTGTCACCCCTTTTGGACTTCCATCCTTTGGGATATGGTCCGCATTTCAATCCGGAAATTAGTGCGTGCTCTACTGTAGAGTACCGGATGGGAATATCGTTTAAGACGAACCACAACTCCTGCTTGTCCCGTATAATCACAAAGTGATTTAGTAGGACAGACATTTGAAACTTCGTCAATATGGACTCACATTGGAAATGGAATAAATGCCTAAATTGTGACTCCTTCTTGAAGTAATGCAACTCGTATTCATGTAAGATTCCTCTCAGCGTCGTTATTGTCTCGTGAGGATAACACTTGGTGGTGATTTTTGGCATTCTGTTCATGTGCTTGAATTCATACACAAACTTCGACTTTGGAACCACCTAAAAAATGACCAATTAAGAATACATTATACTTCTATCGACTTAAGCGACCCATGCGACACTCTGCAACACTCAACCAACTCACTCAGACTCAAGTGACCCATGCGATTCAATTGACCCATGCGACTCAAGCGACTCATGGGGCATAATATCAAGCGACCCACAGGGAATAATATCAAGCGACCCATGCGACTCAAACGACCCTGCGACTCAAATGACCCTTGCGACTCAAACGACCCTTGCGACTCAATGACATAAACGACCCTTGCGACTCAATAACATTAACAACCCATGCGATGCAAACGACCCATGCCCTCAAACGACACTTGGACCGCCTGTGACGCTCAAACGACCATTGCGACCCAACCCACTCATTGAGACAACCGACTCACTGATTCGAAGATGGTCATTCAACTTCTGCGACCCTTGCGACTCAACCAACTCACTGACACTCACACCCATTTCAAATCAATAAACCATATTGTGACTTGACAACTTGCAAAACCCTAGAAATCGATCTACTTACACTTATTGACTCCAACTTCAAATCGATCCCTCTCAAGTTCGAAATCACCTATTCTTTCTTTCTCTAAACTTTGAAACAAGTTTTCACGTCGAAAAACTGTTCGACTTTCTTGCTTTTGACACGGTTTGACAGTTTTTCACGTCGAAAAACTGCAGAACGTGGGTTTTTTCACGTTCGAAAATTAAGGGCAAATTTGTCTTTTCTTCAGTTTTTTTTTCCGATTTAACAATTATTATAGGTAAGGGTATTTTTGAAGCGGTTTAGCCTTATGAGGGTATATCTGATATTCCGCCTGTTTATCGTGAAACATATGGAGAGAAAAAGAAAAAATAAATGCTATAATATGTGAGGTCATTTGAATGTGTATTTCCTTGAGTCTAAATTAAATCGTTAAGAGAAACATTTTGGGAAATAAGGATTGGTGTTCTTAAATTAGATCATAACTTCGCGAAATCAAGTTTGTGTGTTGGAAAACTTATGGGATGAGTATTAGGATCTTTATTTCCGAGTTAGTACCCGAGTCAGTGGGAGTACTAGTTGTGGATTAGTTACATCAGTGTAATTGTAACTAGAAGATGACATAAAAGAGTATTGATTTGGCGCTTGAAAATCATGATTTGGAGTTGGAATGAAATCTGTACAACAAGCTCTAAAAGATTGAGAATGTCAATTGAAAGAAAGAAACGAAGAGGTAAAAGTCAAACAAAAGAAAGCATCTCAAGTGAAACAACACTTACAAAAGAATCAGAAGAATTTGAGAATGATGAACAATGAACGAGAAGTTAGATTATTTTGCTAAAGATTGGACAAATTGAAGCGAATAATTTTGGATTAGGATACTCTGAATCAAACAAACATAAGTTCGAGAATGGATCTACATCGAGGACAAATAGAGGTCAAGGGTTTGTAGTTTTATGTCAGCTGGACACCTGACAAATGAAACTCCATAGAAATCAAATGAACCTCATTACATGAGAAAAGAATCTAGACAATGCTACCATTGTAAAAAGAAAGGATACATTCGTGCTTATTGTCATCAACTAAGGATAAAATCATTCTCATGAAGTAAGTACACTAACTATTTTCCATGTTAGATGAGAAAAAATTGGGTAAGAAAAGATGATATCAGATGCAACGTTGCTTGTACCTCAACTGTTGATGCATAAGGTAGCATATGGTATTTCGATAGTGGATGTTTCAACATAGGACATGTAACAAGAAACTATTATCAGACTTTATCGAAGAAATCAAAGGAGTTAATGTTACTTTAGGTAATGGACAAAAAGATAAGATTGTGGGATAGGAGTTTTGCAAAAGAATGGACAACCCTCTTTGAAAGATGTAAATTACGTCAAATGGCTAAAAGGTAATCTAATTAGTATTAGTCAATTGTGTGATAAAGGTTTATAAGTTAAATTTACAAAATTTGGTTGTGAAGCTTTTTATGAGAATTATGAAGTTGTCTTAACACGTGCAAGAGCCATGAATAATTGCTATATTTGGAGCAAAGGATCAGTATGTTTCAAAAGTACTCGTAAACATTTGAATGTTTTGGCATCAACGTTTAGGTCACATGAACACAAGATCTTTGGTAAAATTGATGAATTCCGCTACTTGATAAAGGAAAACAATTTCGTATGTAAAGGATGTCAACAAGGTAAACATGTAAAAATGCATCACAAAAAGATACATGAAGTTAGAACTGTAAAAAAATCCTAGAACTACTTCAATTAGATTTAGTGGGATCTGTTCAAACTGAAACTGTTGGTGGTAAGAAATGCATATTCGTGTGTGTTGATGATTATTCTAGATTTACTTGGATAAACATTTTGAAATAAGAAACATTTGATACTTTTAGATTTTTTTGTTTACAATTTGCTATCACGAAAATAAATTTTTCACGAATACGAAGCATTCATGGGCGAGAGTTTGAAAATGAAATGTTTGCAAATTTCTGTAACAAATATGATATTCTACACGAGTGTTTTGCTAGAAAAACTAATTAAATGAATGGACTTATTGAAAGGAAAAAATCGTATATTACAAAAAATGGCGCGAACCAAGCTTCATTCCAAAGAAATTGCAACTAGTTTTGTTTTTGTAGAAACAATTAATACTGCATATTATATCTCAAATCGAGTCTACTTACGACTGATACATTTCAGACTCCCTATGAGATCTAGGAAGGTAGGAAACTTAATCTAAGTCATCTAAATGTTTTTTGATATACATGTAATGTTACGAATGATCGAGATTATCTTGGGAAATTCGATGCAAAAAGCAATTTTTCTGGAATATGACATCAATTCAGTGACATATAAACTATACAACTTATTTACAAAGACAATTATTGAATTTTTTATTTTCACGAAGTTTTTAGTACTATAGATTGTGGTTTACCTGCAATTCCTTTGAGTGAGTGTTGTCTAGTTGCTGTAAGAATTGACAAAGAAGAAAGTATACATGATTTTTCACCATCAACTAATATACACCATTCTAATAATGGAAATGAAGCTGATGACAAACAAGAAAGTTTAAATTCAGTGTATGTGCACAAAATTCACTCTATTGCAACTATGATTGGCAGTGTTTATGATGAGAGGAACATTCGAGAAAAATCTCGAATTAATTATTATGACATGTTAAATTTTGTCTATTTCATTTCACACATTAAACCTAGAAATGTCACTGAAGCTCGTAGTGATGAATTCTGGGTAAAACCAATGCAGGAGAAACTTGAACAATTTGTTCAAAATGATTTGTAGTTTTTAGTCTCTAGACCCTGACATGCTAATGTTTTTGGCACAAAATGGGTTTTCAAGAATAAGATTAATGATGTGGACTTATACTTAGGAATAAAGAAATATTAGTTGCAAAAGGGTATACTCAAGTTGAATGTATTTATTTTGATGTAACGATTGATCATGTTGCACGTCTAGAGTCTAAACATTTGCTGCTTGGAGTTGCTTATGTGCTGGTTTTTAAACTTTTTCAGATGGATGTAAAGAGTGTAGTCCTCAATGGCATTTTACAAGAAGAAGTTTATGTTCAACATTATCCTAAACCTCCAAGTGTCTTTGAAGATCAACATTATCCTAAACATATCTATCGTTTGAACAAAGCCTAAAATGTCGTAAAAAAGCTCCAAGAGTTTGGTATGAGAGGATAAGAAGTTTTCTGATTTACAATGTCTAAACAAGATAGGGAGTGGATAAAACTATATTTATTCATCAAGCTCGTAATGAATTACTTGTTGTCCAAATATATATCGATTACATTGTGTTTGGATCAATATCTCAAGAAAAAGTGGACTGGTTTGTTAAATTGGCGATTCAAGAATTTGAGATGAGTATGTTTAGAAAACTAGATTATTTCCTTGGTCTACAGATAAAACAAATGACAGAAGAAGTCTTCATCTCACAAATCAAGTATGCTAAAGACCTAGTGAAGTGTTTTGAGCAAGACAACACTGCTCATACACCTATGTCCACAAAAACCAAATTGAGCAAATATGAAGATGACTTTGATGTCAAGTTGTATTGTAGTATGATTGGTGGTTTACTTTATCTTATTACAAGCATACATGATCTCTCACTAAGTGTTGGAATTTGTGTTAGGTATTAGTCAAGACCGAAGAAATTTCATTTACATGCGGTAAAGTGTATTATCAAATATGTCAAAAGTTCAAGTGATTTTTTAGTATTTACTATATAAAAGATTCAAATTGTGAATTGGCGGGTTTTTTGCGATACTGATTGGGGGTAGCTCAGATGATTAGAAGAGTACTATAAGTGGATGTTTTTGTTTGGAAAATAATGTGATATCATAGTAAGAAATAAAGTTCTTCGTTGTCTATGGTGAAACTGAATATATTGCATTGGCAATTTATTGCACCAGTTCATTTGGATGAATTACATGCTCTCTGACTATAATATGAATTCTAAATCTTTTATAGCACATTGCGATAATATTAGTGCCATAAATATTTCAAAGAATTATGTGCAACACTCTAGAACAAAATATATCGAGATTAGACATCATATGTCAAGTATTATCACCCGAAAATTATACAAGTGCATTCCTCATCCTTTTTGAGGTTGAATATTACTAAAAAGGAAGGAATGACTCGGAACTATGTGGTGGGAAATTTTTAACTTCGACGTTCAAAGGGCACAAGATCACAAAATTTAGATGGTCTAAATACTCTTTAATGTGTTCATATGAGTACGAAATGGTAGCCTGGGTGTAAGTAGTGAGAAAAGTGTCAACTTCGACGTTATAGAAATACTAGATTTTTTTTAAATGATGTTTGGGAAAAACATTATTGCAAGTATCACTGAGAAATACTAAGTTATGCCTCACTTGGATACTATTAGGTACTGATCTGAAGAAAATGCTTGATCGAAACCTATTTTAAACTTGCTATTTAGAAGTCTTAGAAGATATGATATTTTTTAAAGTTTCTTTTAAAAAACGTATTGTTGATGATCATGGGAACTTATGACACTAGTGATTGTTTTTGTTAATTTGTTACTTAATCATGATTTGAGGGGGAAATATTTGTTTATTTAATTTCAAATTGTTTTAAATTTTTAAAAATTTATATAAAAGGAAATTTCTTTTCTAACATCTTTATATCTTGATCTCACTGAGAATCCTAGAAAAGTTCTCTCGTGTTGTTTGGTTCATTTCTTAAAATTTAAGAAACTTTATTTGGAATTATCTCTCAATGGGACTGAAAAAAGAATTCAACAGCTCTAGCGAAGGAGCAGCCACTGAAAGTGAAGGTACCTCCGAAAAGAAGTTAAAAGGCAGATATAAAAGAAACCCCAAGAAATCTAGATGAAAAACCTACAAGAGTTATTATAGGAGAGACCTGCCGCAACAACAACAATAGTTGTACATGAACCAAGGCAGACTATAGCTCATTTATAGAAGAAAACGACTCATGTTGTTATGGACGTTGAAGAATTTGTACTAGTGGAAAAGTTCGCTGTTGTACTAGAAATTGATGGCAACGAAGAAGAGATACCTATGAGAAAACAAGTTCCTGAATAAGGAATAAAAGCTGACCAAATTCATGCAACAAAACCTCCTTCTAACCAGAGGCGATTGTTCAATCTATTTCCCAGGGCAATTAATGAAGAAGGTAAAGATTTTGAAACTTCTCTAAACAAAACTGATGGGAGTAAGTCAACTAAGTCTGCAGAAGTTTTTGAGGTTACTTCAACAAATATCAAGGAAAAAAAGAAAAGAATATGCTGAACCATCTAAAAAATTAGAAACTAAAAATAGTAAAGGACATGCATAACTAATTTTTGATAAAGTATCTCCGATCACTAAAAAAAACAGTCAAATATCAACGGATGGATCAACGGATCCGTCTATTGATACCATTCCCAATGGATTGTATCTTATGGAAAATTATCAACGGCCCAAAGTCCGTTGAAATCTGTTACAATTATCAACGAAAGAGCAACGATGAATAATATATGTTGTAAAGATTCGTTGAAAGACGATTGAAAACCACATTTTTAGTCCAACAAATGACCGTTGTACTTAGCAAAGGGTATCCGTTGCGATTATCAATGGATCTATGTCTGAATGTTTAGAATTTTAAGGATGCGATTCAAATAATTCAACTTTATGTTTCAACGGGCATCCGTTGGTATTATCAACGAGTAACTGTTGGAACATTCACTGTTTATTGGTCAAACTTGAACCTTTGACCATCATGCCATTATCACAAAATATATTTTCGAATAATGTCGTATTCTTCAAATAGAGATATATATAGATCTAGAGAGTGTATGTATAGAAGAAAAGATCCCATAACCGAGGAAGTTACTCAAGAATTCTCACACGGATTGGAGCAGTTCATGAGTTTTTCATCGATGCTACTTTTATGAAAATAACGTGTGATAATGTTATGTCCTTGCAAAAGATGCAAAAATATGAAATATCTAAGTCAAGAAATTGTTTGCAACACCTTTTCAAGGTGGAGTTCGTAGAGAATTACAAAATTTGGTTATTTCACGGTGAAAATTCTAGCGTTAGAGATATTATGCAAGAAGCACAAGAAATAGAAAGAAATGAAGAAGTTCTTTATGAAGCATCGACGAAAAATCCATATGTAGAAATGGTGTAAGATGCTTTTCCTGGTGTTGTTGAACAACCGTATGAAAATATTCCGAACAATGGGGCAAATCAACTTTTCAACCTATTGAATTCGGCGAAACAACCTATATATGAAGGTTTTCGTGAAGGTCAATCTCGTTTATCTTTGTCCTTAAGATTGATGAGTATAAAAATATACTACAATGTTACTGACAATTACATGGTTTCATTTTTGCAAATCCATGCGTGAATATTTACCGGAAAATAATCAAGTACAAAACAAATAATATTTTAAAAAATTTGGAATGCCACATGAGAAAATTGATTTTTGTAAAAGCAGTTGCATGTTGTTTTGGGGAACAGATAAAGACTTGTTGGAATATATATTTTGCGGTGCAAGCAGATTTCGTCGAAAAACCCATCTTCATGTAAATATGGACCGTACAAAAAGATATTTTATATGCTTGTAGCTAATTGGTTGAGAAGGTTATATGAATCGAAAAAATCGCTGCGACAATGAGATGGCACGCAGAATACTTGACGCGTGAAAGGATAATGCAATATACATCGGATGATAAGGCTTTGAAAGATTTCAATGAAATATTTCTTGAGTTTGCATATTAAACGAGAAATTTTTATCTTTGTCTGTGCACCAAAGGTTTTAGTCCATATAGACAATCAAGAAATCAATATTCTTTATGACCGATGATTTTGTCTCGGTATAATTTGTCCCTCGATATGTTTTTGAAAACATAAGTAATGTTTTTTACGTTGCTGATTCTAGGACCAGAACATCCGAAAAAAGTTTCGTTTTTTGTAGTCCTTAATTCATGAATTAAGAGATTTAAGGAGGAATGGAATTCTTGCTTATGACGTAAGTACAAAACAAAATTTCACATTGAAATTGATCTTATTGTGGAAAATTAAGGAATTTCATGCCTATGGAATGTTATCTGGATGAAGCACGCACGAGAGATTGGCATGTTCATACTATATGGAGGACACAAATTAATTTAGACTAGTACATGATAAAAAGACCATGTTGGTTTGCATACATCAAAACATAGTTTAAGAATACCTAAAATGAAATTTGAATCTGATAATTTTACCAAAGTGTGATCATCTTTTATCACTTTCAAACTCCTTTTTTCAACTCTCCACATATAGCAATTGTTTGATGATCGCATACCTGAAAGAATACACTTTCTGTTAAAATTCATGATACGAAATTCATTTTGTGCAAGTTGTATTTCATAATCACTGTCAAACAATTGAATAATGCTAATCAAATTAACAGTCAAGCACTTCACATAATGAACGTTGTTTAACATGGGTTATCCAAGAATTTGTAGATGTCCTTGTCCATTGATTTTCACTTTGTTTCCATCACAAAATGTAACACTTCCAACATTCATTCTTTCACTAAAAGTTGATAGAAGTTCTTTATTCCATGTCATGTGTCTAGAACATCCATTATCAAAGTACCAAGTGTGAGATTTATCATTTTGAGTAGAAATGTAAGCAACTTTTCATAGAAGATCACTTTTTTTTTTTATCCAAATCCTTTTCAATTTGAGTTTAGAATACTTATTTGGACCATATCTCAATTTTTAAAAACACTTGTATTCTTTATGTCCCCAAATTCTGCAGTAATAACATCTAACATTGTTATTTTGATGAAGATCAACTTTAATTCGAGGCGTTCTTCTAATGAAATCATGTACGCTTGAAGGCGAGTAATTTTAGTTGCAATATCTGCAATATTTCCACTCGAAAAAAACTTCGTTTGCGATTTCTCATTGCTTCTAACATATCCAATTCCATGATGATTGGTATCTTTGTTACCCATGGCCAACAAATGATCAAGATTTTTGTTACATTCGTGAGCATCTTCAATTGCTTGATTGTTTTCTCAAGTTTACTCTTAGTCATTGCAATTTCTTCTTCTTTCAGAATTAAGATCTTTTGGGTTTCTTGAAGTTGTTTTTCTAATTTCTTAATAGATTTGACCAACTCTGTGTTAAGTTTGCTCATGTTTAGCTATTCATTGTAAATGGTTTCCACATTTACATCCTCACCATTGTTATCACCTTCTTCTTTGATATTGTTTTTCGTTTTAATCAATTATTCCAATGAATGCCAAAAAATTTGCATTTTCTTGTTGAATTGCCTTCTTCAGATTCTGAACTTGAATCTACACATTCATTTCTAGTGTGTCCTAATCTTTTACACTTGTAACATTGAATTTTATATAAATTCTTCAACACATTTTCTCTTTTTAGAATACTTGGACACTCAGATTTGATATATCCAAATCTCTTTCATTCGTGACAGTGTATCCCAGATTTTTCGTTCTTTCATTGGCACTTTCTCTTCAATATTTGTGCATTTCATTCCAATTCGCTTCTTCATAAATTTTCCAAATTTCTTGGCTAACAATATCACATTTTCTTCCAAGTTATTCATCCTCAAACTTTCTTCTGTTTCTTGGAGAATAATTCCTTTGTCCATATCCTTGTTTGTAGAATCTTGTTCAAATTGAAACTCCAATTCAGATGCATTAAGAATTCCAACAATTTCCTTGAAACTCTTTGTATTAGTATTTAGAGACATATTCATTGTGTCCTTTTGAGCATGAAAATTTTTTCGTAAACACCTCCAAAGTTTTTTTACCAGCTTTTTATCTTCATATGCCTGACCAAATACACTTGCCTAATTCGCAAGTGCATTCATCTTCCCTCTGAATTCTTTTACATTTTCTTTCATCTATAATTTTTCAAATTGATGTTCCAGGATATCAAGCCGAGTTCTTTTAACATTTGAGATACCTTCATGAATGATCTCTAGTGTGTCCCATGTTTCTTTTGCAGATTCACATCCTTGAATTTTTTTGAACTCATTGATGTCCACATATGCAAAAATTTCTCCAAGTGATTTAGCGTTGTAAGTTAAATTTCGTTTCTCACTCGACGTCCACTGATTAGATGGTTTCTCTTTTGAATTTCCATGTTCATCAATCACCATGAGTGGACTCCATCCATTCTCCATAGAACTCCACGCATCCTCGTCAATCCCTCTGATATTTGTAAGCATTTTCACTTTCTAACATCCATATACATTGAGCATGATCGACCTTCCAAAAAAATACACATCGATCGGAATTTCCATGTTGTCATTAGGATCTCGCACCAAACAATAGATAAAATATCTAGCTTTGGTAACTTGCTCTAATACTAATTGAAAATGTTAAAGACAACACATATAGCGAAAATACAAATAAAAAATTGTGTTTAACATAACTATTATTTTTATTCATGTATCAGTCTCCAAGTACACTTGTTTCGCCTTACAATGTACTAAAAAATATTGTAGTTAACTCCCCTTTAGTTAGACCATGAATATGAAAACCTAAATTCAAAAACAGATGCTCTACCAGTGCTAGCAATCCCCACCACACAGTCAAGAACCTCTCAAAGGATCTTTTTCTGTCTCTAAGAGTATATCTCATAACTTACTCAATACTTGGTTACTTTTCCAAGCTTCCACCATCCTCCTATTATAGAGGTCATTTTTAACTGCACTTGCCGACATTACAGGAACACTTTATCCAAAATTTAGCTCGCCAAGTTATTTCATGACCAAATCAAATTCGATAAACTCTCAGCAACATTGGATCAAGTCCATTGCCCAAGACTCTCAACAACCTTTGATTAATTCCATTCCCTAAGAATCTCAACAAACTGAAACAAACACACAAAAACTTTGCTAATTAAATGATATTTCAAACATTAACAACACCGACGCTATACTAGTGACATCCCATGGTGTAGAACCCCATCTACATGGTGGTATGGTTTAGCACGTACCTTTTTGGCACCATATCTTTGGTCTGCATCACTAGACCTATCGACATGGACAGGGGTAGCGATCTTAGTCCAGAAGCAAGCACTCTGTACTCCCCAAAGATAACAAGTTAGTTTATCCCACCCCAAAAGTGTTTGCCTCTCTAATGGAGGAAACTCCTACCTATGTATGTCAAGGACCTTTGAGCTTACCGAACCATGCGAGTCTGAACTGCGCCCTATAATCCGGACTTCCTAGGCTCAACTAGATGTCCTGCTTCCACTTGGTAGCAATAGGCTTCGACACATCTTCCTCCTCAACCCAGTATATGATATATGGGCATAGTCCACGCAAAAATATGTTGACTTTAAAAAGCAATGACGTCAAAGAATAGAACTGCGAGTATTAATGTCTTAAGTTTAATACTAGAATCACACCATATTATCACTCGAATATTCTACCTAATTCTATGTCGGAGAAATGCTCACAAAGTCTTGATGAAACAATCTAACTAAAGTTTTCAAAAGGAAACACATGACAACAACCATAGGTACAAACTAGGGCTATCCCAAGGTCAGATATAGACCCAAACCGTCGTACAAACTAAACCTCTAGCAAAGTAAAAAAATACTCTAACCATCTACACAATCCGAAGTAATCATAAGATCACATAAACATAAGCCATGAGTGCAATCAGAAGCGCTCGCAAGGTTACATAGACCAAAGCCACAAATAAAAAACGCTCATCTTGATCCAACTGTAGCTATACTATGATCGTCAACTTCAATATTCCTCGTACAACAACTCTCATCATGTGCTCTCACACACCTTTCTTTAAGCTTCCTCACCCCCACATAGACATATTTGATATCCACTTATCCTCGACGCACCATAAAGCCTACACTGCATCCTCCACCCTCAAAGGTATCCTTACTAGTCCTTTACAAGCCTTAAAACATCCCAAATTGATAAAATTTTCCAGTGGAAAATTTCGTATTCAAGCTCACTTGACAAAAAGAATGCTCGATCCAACCACTCGATCATGACGTTCGGTCCTTGTTCAAGAACCCGAATTTGATTCAATTTCCAGACTTCGATACTTGGATTGTAGCCTGACCACTTGATCGAGCTCTATAAACTTGACACTCATATGAGTGTCCTGATTGCTCGACCGATCAAGATTGTCGTAGGACTCAAGGGTCCCTTTTTAAAACTTTGTTATCATGCTATTTGCTGCGACGACCGAAAGAATGAATTGCGCTGCCTTATTATATTAGGGTTTTTGGGAATATATACAAGTGCATGATAAGGAAAATAGACTAACAATAGAAGTCCTAAGATATCTCCTAAATATTCTAACTACCAAAGATATTTTCTCGTAACACCCCCCTCAAGTTGGCGCATGCAAGTTATGAATGCCCAACTTGCCGAGGAAGTCATCGAAGCTTGCTTTGCCAAGTGCCTTGGTGAAGATATCCGCTAATTGAGTCTTCGTGGGAACATAGGAAGGTAACGAACTGCCGTCGACTATTTTTTCTCGCACAAAGTGGCAGTCCACTTCAATGTGTTTCGATCGTTCATGGAAAACTGGATTTGCCGCCAAGTATAGAGCCGAAACACTATCACATTGGAGCCGCATTGGAGCCGAATGCGAAATGCCAAACGAACAAAGAAGGCCGCGTAACCAAAGGAGTTCAGAAGTAGTAACGGCCATTGCTCGATACTCAGCTTCCGCAGATGATCGAGAAACAGTCGGTTGTTTCTTTGTCTTCCAAGATATATGTGAGTTACCAAGTTGAACAAACCATCCAGTCAATGAACGGCGCGTCGAAGAGCAAGCTGCCCAATCCGAGTCACACCAGCCTGTTAAACTCAAATCGCCATCCTTGCGCAGCAAAATCCCACGGCCGGGACTGCCTTTAACATATCGAACCACACGGAGCGCCGCTTCCCAATGCTCGTGACGAGGTTGTTGCATGAATTGCGAAAGGATATGAACCGCATAAGTAAGGTCGGGTCGAGTGACGGTGAGGTAAATGAGTCGACCAACGAGTCGTCGATAGCGTTCGGGATCGTCAAGGAAGTTCCCACTGGCCGAGGTAAAATGATGATTTTGCTCCATCGGAAAATCAGCCGATTTCGAAGCAAGAAGCCCGACTTCGGAAATAATATCCAAGGCATATTTCCTTTGACAAAGATAGAAGCCTAAATCATGTCGCGAGACCTCAATACCCAAGAAATATTTCAAAAAACCCAAATCCTTCATATGAAAGCAAGTGTGCAAATAGGTCTTGAATGTAGAAACCAACTCCGGAGAAGTACCCGTGATGATCAAGTCGTCGACGTACACGAGGACATGAAGAGTGTCCGTGCCACGTTGCAAAGTGAAGAGGGAGTAGTCCGACCAAGATTGTGTAAAACCATACCGGGTGAGAGTCGCGCCCAATTTTGCGAACCAACACCGAGGAGCCTGTTTCAAACCATACAATGATTTCTTCAATCGACATACCTTTGCAGAATTTGAACCTCGAAAACCTGGAGGAATTTTCATGTAAAGTTCTTCCGCAAGATCTCCATGAAGAAAGGCATTGTGTACATCCATTTGATGTACTTGCGATCCCCGCGTAGCTGCAACCGTGAGAAAAACACGAACTGTGGTCATCTTAGCAACGGGCGCAAATGTCTCAGAGTAATCAATACCCTCTTTCTGATTGTTACCCAATATAACCAAACGGGCTTTGTACCGTTCAATAGAACCGTCGGATTTTCGCTTGATTTTGTAAACCCACTTACAACCGAGGGCCTTCTTCCCGTGTGGAAGATAAGCTAATTCCCAGGTGGCATTCTTCTGTAATGCTTGAATTTCAAGCTTCATGGCGTCACGCCAGTGACTGTGTTGAGCAGCCTCAGAAAAAGTCTGTGGTTCGACATCCTTGGTCACAGCGGCCAGAAACGCGCGGTGTGAAGCCGAAACTGCGGAGCAGGAATCGTACGCAGATATGGGAAAAGGTACCGCGGTCGTAGAGGCAGATGAAGCTGGTGTGGTAACGGTTGTGAGAACATAGTCGCGAAGTCGTGTGGATGGTATTTTCGGATGACATCCATGCCCGAGATGAGCCGAAGGAACTGTAGCGGGATCTGGTGCCGGCGAAACAGGTCCCCCCCTGTCTGCCGAATTAGGTAATGTATCAATACCCCCTGGCTCAGTAGAATTAGACAAAACCGGAATGGGAGCCGAGTGCTGTGGCCGAGAAGAATTTGAAGGACGAGAAATGAGCCAGGTCTCTTCATCAGCGTCACAGAACCAATCGTCACTAGGCAATGACCGAGAAGGAACAACACCTGTAGGAGCTTCACAGAAAGGAAATTTATCTTCAAGGAAGATTGCATCACGAGAAACGCGAAACTTGCCCGCATCCAAGTCGTAAAATCTCCAGCCCTTAGTACCGAACGAATATCCCATGAAGATGCATTTCGTGCTACGAGGTGCAAATTTGTCCCCACCAATATCAGTATTGTGAATGTAGGCAAGGCAACCAAAAACCCGAATATGGCCTAGAGGAGGCGGAGCACCGTGAAGGACCTCGTAAGGTGACTTGCCATGAAGAACAGAAGACGGAGTTCGATTTATCAAGTAAGCAGCCACGAGAACACATTCGCCCCAGAATTCAATAGAAAGGCTTGCTTGAAATAATAAGTAACGAGCGACGTTCAACACATGAAGATGTTTCCATTCCACGCGACCGTTTTGTTGCGGAGTGTGTATGCAAGACGTTTCGTGAATAATACCCTGCTGGGAGAAGTAGGATTTCAACGACACAAACTCGGTTCCGTTGTCCGTTCGAACGGTTTTAATATTCTTTCCAAACTGTCGAGAAACAAATGCCGCAAACTGTTTCACGATATCACCAACTTCGTGTTTAGTGACCATCATATACAACCAAACACTTCGCGAAAAATCATCAACTAGTGTGAGGAAATAACGGGCGCCAGCAAGAGTCGAAATACGATAGGGACCCCAAACATCGCAATGTACTAGATAAAAAAGTAGATTTATTCGAACTTTCCGGAAAACAATCTCGTATCTGCTTGGCTCGATGACAAATATCACAGCCTTTATTATCAAAATCAGAAATGTCTGAATAACTAATATGCGGAATCGAATGCAAAACCGCCGAAGAAGGATGCCCGAACCGTTTGTGCCAAAGAGCGAACGAACCCGAAGTCTTGGTCACTGCTGCCACGGTATCCAATCGACGGAAGTAGTAAAGTCCATCATGAAGTTCACCCGCACCAATCAACGTCCTCTTGGTACGGTCCTGAATCACGCAAAACTTGTTAGTGAACTGAATAGTACAGTTGCACTCGTCAAGCAATTGAGAGATAGATATCAAATGACAACGAAGTCCCGGAACATAGAATACGTGAGGTATAGAAAAACCATCACAAAGTCGGACTGTTCCTTCCTTTGTAGCCATTGTCTGAGCGCCGTCAGGCATCGTAATACCACAACCGGAGATATCATGTAAGTCCGTGAGACGTGTGATATCACCCGTCATGTGATGAGACGCTCCCGTGTCAAGTATCCAATGCAAGTCAAAATTCTTACCCATCATTTGTTCCGTGACTCCCAATTGGCTCCCAATTTGCGCGCGCTGAGAAGACGAGCTATAGTCTCCCACTGTTCGTTGGTGACACCCGGAAAAGCACTTCTGTCAGAATCAACAACAGCTGCATTAGCCACTGCTTTAGCAGGTGCAGAAACTTCAGCATGAACCGCATTTGCCCTGGAGTACTGTTCACGACCTCTGCCCGGAACGCGGCCTCCACGTCCGCGAGAGAACCCACGGCCTCGATTGGGGTTATCGACCCACCAATCGGGAAAACCAATAAGCTGGAAACACCCATCAACTGTATGTCCCGGTTTTCCACAATTGGAGCAAAATCGTTTCTCACCCGATTCAACAGACAGTTTTGGACGAGAGTCTGTTTTCACCGCAAAGCTACCGATTGTCGAGTTCGTTATGGAAGCCGAAAAAGAGGACTGAGCATCATCCTCTTGGGCAATCATGGAGTAAACCGCCTCCAAGGTAGGTAAGGGATCGCGTGCAATGATATTCAAACGCACGACGCCGTAAACGGTTTCGTCTAATCCCATCAGAAAGTCATAAATCTTGTCGATTTCCCGTTCTCTCTCTGATTCAGCCGCAATATTGCAAGTACAATGACCGAAACGACATGCTTTTATTGGCTTAAAGTTTGCGATCTCATCCCATATCTTAGTCAATTTCCCAAAGTAAGCCTCAATAGACAGCCCTCGTTGTTTACAGCCTAAAATCTCAGTCCGAATCTTATACATTCGGGGTCCACTCCCACGTGAAAAACGACGCCGAATGTAGTCCCACAGATCTTTCGCGACCTCCTTGTGACAGATACTTGATCGAAGTTTCGGTTCAATCGTGTTTTTGATCCAGGAAACTAACAACGAATTGTTAGTCCACCAGTCTTCCAAATCCGTCGAATCGTCCGCCGGTTGAGGGATTGTCCCATCGACAAATCCGAATTTTTTTCGTGATCGAAGAGCCGCACGAACATCAACAGTCCATTCTTCATAATTATCCCCACGCAATTGCGTATGCGTGATGAGATTTCCGGGGTTGTCGCTCGCGCTCAAGTCGTAAGGAGAAAACGTTCTCCGTTGAATCGTCGGCGCATCTCCTCCATCAGCCATTGTCGTTGAGTTTGAATTATCGTCGGTCGAAAAACGTCGTTGATGTTGAGTCCCCAGGCTCTGATACCATGCTGCGACGGCCGAAAGAATGAATTGCGCTGCCTTAATATTGTAGGGTTTTTGGGAATATATACAAGTGCATGATAAGGAAAATAGACTAACAATAGAAGTCCTAAGATATCTCCTAAATATTCTAACTACCAAAGATATTTTCTCGTAACACTATTGATTATAAATTCTTGAAAGGAGCCATATAAGCTTTTAAAATGGCTTAAACGTTTAGAAATTAGCAGTTTTACTTGTTTTCTACCCATTTATAACTTATAGAGTGAAATAAGCTTTAGCTTTTTAAAGATATCTCTAAAAGAGTTGCAGCTGGAGTTTCCTTTGCTGGAGTTTGAGTTACAGTTCATTTAAGAAAATGAAAAGAGTAGCAGCGAACCATCATAATTAGTGAACACGTGTAAACTTCAGTTGTTTGGTAAGAAATTATAAAACAAATAAAGCTTATATATTGCTTATGGTTGGAAAAGGCGGAATATCAGAAATACCCTCAAAGGGTAAATCACTTCAAAAATACCCTTCCCCAAAATAATTATTAAATCCGAAAAATAAAAACTGAAGAAAAGACAAATTTGCCCTTAACGTTCGAACGTGGAAAAATGGAAGTTCGGCAGTTTTTCGACGTGAAAAAACTGCCGAAAACGAGAAAGCCGAACAGTTTTTCGCCGTGAAACCTGTTTAAAAGTTGATAGCAAGAAAGAAATAAGTGATTTCGAACTTGAGAGGGAACGATTTGAAGTTGGCGAACGATTTGAACTTGTCGAGAAGGAAACTGCCGAAGAGAGCACGAAGAGAGCACGAGTCAATCTTCAATGGCGTCAATAAGTGTAAGTAGTTCGATTTCTGGGGGTTTGCAAGCTTTCGAGTCACAAAATGGTTTATTGATTTGAAATGGGTGTCAGTGTCAGTGAGTCGGTTAGGTCGCAAGGGTCGCAGGAGTTGCATGAACATCTTCGACTCCGTGAGTCGGTTGAGTAGCAAGGGTCGCAGTAGCAAGGGTCGACTCTTAGACTCAGTTTATTGATTTGAAACGGGTGAGTGTCAGTGAGTCGGTTAGGTCGCAAGGGTCGCAGGAGTTGCATGAACATCTTCGACTCCGTGAGTCGGTTGAGTAGCAAGGGTCGCAGTAGTTTCATGACCATCTTAGACTCAGTTTATTGATTTGAAACGGGTGAGTGTCAGTGTCAGTGAGTCGGTTAGGTCGCAATGGTCGTTTGAGTGTCGCGGAGTGTCTGAGGGTCGTTTGAGTCGCATGGATCGCACACGTCGGTTGAGGGTCGCACGGGTCGATTGCGTCGCATGGGTCGGTTGGGTCCAATGGGTCGCTTAGGTCGGTAGAAGTATAATGTATTCGTAATTGGTCATTTTGCAGGAAAAAGGGACTAAGAGGAAGGAGTGCGTGAGTGATGATGATGCTGAT
>CM071862.1:26780579-26795677 GCA_036759665.1 Gynandropsis gynandra | reverse complement strand
AGGGGTAACTTCAAAAATACCTTCGTAGGGTTAAAACACTTCAAAAATACCCTTCCCGGAAAAGAAAATATTTCTAACTTCAAAAGTACCCGTATAAATGTTGATATTCCCAAAATACCCCTGCGACTTTACGACCCAGTTTGACCCAGCGACCCAGTTTGACCCTGCGACCCTTGTCCCTCTGCGACCCTTGTTCCTCTGCGACCCTTGGACCCCTGCGACTCTTGTCCCTCTGCGACCCTTGTTCCTCTGCGACCCTTGGACCCCTGCGACTCTTGTCCCTCTGCGACCCTTGTTCCTCTGCGACCCTTGGACCCCTGCGACTCTTGTCCCTCTGCGACCCTTGTTCCTCTGCGACCCTTGGACCCCTGCGACCCTTGTCCTTCTGCGACCCTTAGACCCCTGCGATACTAATTTATTATTTACAAATTATTTACACATAATATGAATAAAATTTGAAAATACAGCTCAAATCAAAATATGTTGGACCCGTGCGACCCCTCCGACCATTGCGACCCTTTTGACCATTGCGACCCTTCCGACCATTGCGACCCTTCCGACCATTGCGACCCTTCCGACCATTGCGACCCTTCCGACTAGTCTTTTCAATGTCAGACTACACTGCCTTTTCCAGGTTCTAGCTATGCTTTTTATTTTACCAATGCATGCACCTTGGTCATTCTTTGTATTTATTGTCTTTCTGGATTTTAGGAGTCCATTTATTTTTCGTTATAAATAGAGGAGGCAAGCTACAACAACAAGCACCAAATCATCTCTTGTTTCGAGTCTTTCATTCTCCCAAAAGGGCGATTTCTAACATCTAATTCTCTGAAAAATCCTTGTTACCTTTGTGACCGTTAAGGTCACATGGTCGACCCAGGGCATCGTGCTGTCTATTTGTTACTCAATGTCTTGGTAATCGTCGGACTCAGTCTGTATGCAGATACACACAAGTACTTACAACATGGATGGAGTACTTTGTGATGTATCTGCACTACATAAGGTCTTGGTAATCGGCGGACTCAGGCATCAAGCTCTATCCGCGTTACCTAAGGTCACGGTTGGAGGTCATTTGCTACCGTGGAACTCACCGTACATGACTCAAAGCCCGACATGTCAATGGAGCATTTCTTGCGGGGAAAGGGTCATTAATCTTCGGCAAATTTGACCTTTTTTTCTTTCCTTTTTTTTCTCGAACTTTGCCTTCTTCTTTCTCGAACTTCCTTTTTCTTTTTCTTCAACTTTTTTCTTTCCTTTTTTTAACCGTTGTGACCTTTGAGACCTTATGTAATCAATATTTAAACGTTGAAAATGTCTTATTTTGCATCTATTGTTCGTAAGATTATGAAAGAAGTCGAATCAATATACAATCTTCGAAAATATTATACGGAAAAGGAAATATAATATCGCATAATATTATACAATCTTCGAAAATAATTCTGATTTAAATAAGATATCAGAAAATATCCAGAATATCTCATAGAATATCATCAGAATAACTTTTGTGACCTTTGTAACCCATGGACGACTCATGCGACCACATAATACCCTTGTTCGACTCATGCGACCTATGCGACTCGGTGCGACTTGTCGTTTTGCCACCAATGTGACCCATGCGACCCATGTGACCCTTCCTACCCATGGACTTGTCGTTTTGCAGTCCGAATCTTTTCTTCCGACCCATGTGACTTTTCCTTTTGCTGTCAGACTCCTGTCTGCCGACCCATGTGACCCTTCCGACCCATGTATATAAGTTAACGTCTACGTCTCTTCTTTTAGTATGCGTATCTAACCCATATTTCTATGAAAAATCTTTTTTAACTTTGTGACCTGCGTGGCGCAGTCACCATTGTCGACGCAGGGCATCGTGCTGTCTATTTGTTACTCAAGGTCTTGGTAATCGGCGGACTCAGGGTCTATGCAGTCACTGACGAGTTGCGGGGGTGACTTAGGTGACGGTGTTGGGTCACTCTTCAAATGTTCACTGGAAGACCAAATACATGGCAGGAGATGTCGTAGGTGACGGTGTTAGGTCACTCTCTCCTAATGTAATATTTCTCCAGTGAACTCATGCGACCCATGCGACCCCTGCGACCGTCAATGAACTATTTCTCCAGTGAAAATAGAATGCGTGCAGAATCTTTGATTGACTTTGTAAATGTATTGTTTTGATTTAGAATATTTGTAAATGTATTGTTTTGATTTAGAATATTTGTAAATGTATTGTTTTGATTTAGAATCTTTGTAAATGTATTGTTTTGATTGGTTTTTGTCATTTTATCATCCCAAACCCGTAAATTCGTCGAGTTCGCATCTATTCATCAATATATTCATCAATATAATATCGCATAATATTATACAATCTTCGAAAATATTCCAGATTTAAATAAGATATCAGAAAATATCCAGAATATCTCATAGAATATCATCAGAATAACTTTTGTGACCTTTGTAACCCATGGACGACTCATGCGACCACATAATACCCTTGTTCGACTCATGCGACCTATGCGACTCGTGCGACTTGTCGTTTTGCTGTCAGACTCCTGTCTTGCCACCAATGTGACCCATGCGACCCATGTGACCCTTCCTACCCATGGACTTGTCGTTTTGCAGTCCGAATCTTTTCTTCCGACCCATGTGACTCCTGTCTGCCGACCCATGTGACCCTTCCGACCCATGTATATAAGTTAACGTCTACGTCTCTTCTCTTAGTATGCGTATCTAACCCATATTTCTATGAAAAATCTTTTTTACCTTTGTGACCTGCGTGGCGCAGTCACCATTGTCGACGCAGGGCATCGTGCAGTCTATGTGTTACTCAAGGTCTTGGTAATCGGCGGACTCAGGGTCTATGCAGTCACTGACGAGTTGCGGGGGTGACTTAGGTGACGGTGTTGGGTCACTCTTCAAATGTTCACTGGAAAACGAAACACATGGCAGGAGATGGCTTAGGTGACGGTGTTTGGTCACTCTCTGCTAATGTAATATTTCTCCAGTGAACTCATGCGACCCATGCGACCCTCAATGAACTATTTCTCCAGTGGAAATAGAATGCGTGCAGAATCTTTGATTGACTTTGTAAATGTATTGTTTGTTAGGAAAAATAATTAAGCACCCATGCGACCCTCAATGAACTATTTCTCCAGTGGAAATAGAATGCGTGCAGAATCTTTGATTGACTTTGTAAATGTATTGTTTGTTAGGAAAAATAATTAAGCACCCATGCGACCCTCAATGAACTATTTCTCCAGTGGAAATAGAATGCGTGCAGAATCTTTGATTGACTTTGTAAATGTATTGTTTGTTAGGAAAAATAATTAAGCACCCATGCGACCCTCAATGAACTATTTCTCCAGTGGAAATAGAATGCGTGCAGAATCTTTGATTGACTTTGTAAATGTATTGTTGTGATTTAGAATATTTGTAAATGTATTGTTTTGATTTAGAATATTTGTAAATGTATTGTTTTGATTTAGAATATTTGTAAATGTATTGTTTTGATTTAGAATATTTGTAAATGTATTGTTTTGATTTAGAATATTTGTAAATGTATTGTTTTGATTTAGAATATTTGTAAATGTATTGTTTGATTTAGAATCTTTGTAAATGTATTGTGATTTAGAATCTTTGTAAATGTATTGTGATTTAGAATCTTTGTAAATGTATTGTGATTTAGAATCTTTGTAAATGTATTGTGATTTAGAATCTTTGTAAATGTATTGTGATTTAGAATCTTTGTAAATGTATTGTGATTTAGAATCTTTGTAAATGTATTGTGATTTAGAATCTTTGTAAATGTATTGTGATTTAGAATCTTTGTAAATGTATTGTGATTTAGAATCTTTGTAAATGTATTGTGATTTAGAATCTTTGTAAATGTATTGTGATTTAGAATCTTTGTAAATGTATTGTGATTTAGAATCTTTGTAAATGTATTGTTTTGATTGGTTTTTGTCATTTTATCATCCCAAACCCGTAAATTCGTCGAGTTCGCATCTATTCATCAATATATGCGATCATGCGACCCTAATTTGGCATATATGCGACCAAGCAACCCATGCCATTATCAATATGCCATTAACAATATATTGAGTTGTATATGTCTAATTTAGAATCAATATAGATAATAATATAAATAATATCGACATTTGAAGAAAATGTTAAATGTATTGTTTAATCATCCCCCGAGTTCTTAAAACACTACTATCACTTTTGAAACACGGGCATTGGTTATACACAACTCAAATAGGTACACATGGGTCACAATCCGTTTTAACCGTTGATTGACGTTGTAAATGTATTGTTTTGATGGGTTTTTGTCATTTTATCATCCCAAACCCATAAATTCGTCGAGTTCGCATCTATTCATCAATATATGCGATCATGCGACCCTAATTTGGAATTCATTAGTTTGACGTTGTAAATGTATTGTTTGATTGGTTTTTGTCATTTTATCATCTTAAACCCGTAAATTCGCCGAGTTCGCATCTATTCATCAATATATGCGATCATGCGACCCTAATTTGGCATATATGCGACCAAGCGACCCATGCCATTATCAATATGCCATTAACAATATATTTGAGTTGTATATGTCTAATTTAGAATCAATATAGATAATAATATAAATAATATCGACATTTGAAGAAAATGTTAAATGTATTGTTTAATCATCCCCCGAGTTCTTAAAACACTACTATCACTTTTGAAACACGGGCATTGGTTATACACAACTCAACTAGGTACACATGGGTCACAATCTGTTTTAACCGTTGATTGACGTTGTAAATGTATTGTTTTGATTGGTTTTTGTCATTTTATCATCCCAAACCCGTAAATTCGTCGAGTTCGCATCTATTCATCAATATATGCGATCATGCGACCCTAATTTGGCATATATGCGACCAAGCGACCCATGCCATTATCAATATGCCATTAACAATATATTTGAGTTGTATATGTCTAATTTAGAATCAATATAGATAATAATATAAATAATATCGACATTTGAAGAAAATGTTAAATGTATTGTTTAATCATCCCCCGAGTTCTTAAAACACTACTATCACTTTTGAAACACGGGCATTGGTTATACACAACTCAACTAGGTACACATGGGTCACAATCTGTTTTAACCGTTGATTGACGTTGTAAATGTATTGTTTTGATTGGTTTTTGTCATTTTATCATCCCAAACCCGTAAATTCGTCGAGTTCGCATCTATTCATCAATATATGCGATCATGCGACCCTAATTTGGCATATATGCGACCAAGCGACCCATGCCATTATCAATATGCCATTAACAATATATTGAGTTGTATATGTCTAATTTAGAATCAATATAGATAATAATATAAATAATATCGACATTTGAAGAAAATGTTAAATGTATTGTTTAATCATCCCCCGAGTTCTTAAAACACTACTATCACTTTTGAAACACGGGCATTGGTTATACACAACTCAACTAGGTACACATGGGTCACAATCTGTTTTAACCGTTGATTGACGTTGTAAATGTATTGTTTTGATTGGTTTTTGTCATTTTATCATCCCAAACCCGTAAATTCGTCGAGTTCGCATCTATTCATCAATATATGCGAATAGCAACATTTATACGGGTACTTTTGAAGTTAGAAATTTTTTCTTTTCCGGGAAGGGTATTTTTGAAGTGTTTTAGCCCTACGAGGGTATTTTTGAAATTACCCCGTTGGAAAAAGTTAGTTTTGTTGTTTTCTAGCTATTGTTTTATTTTTTCAAAAATAAATTTAAATAAGCTTTATCATTGCAAAAACATCACCAAAATGTTATTTTCTCGGTATTAATATGAATTCGTTAAAAAAGGGTCTAATAAGGTATATGATGGCTAATAAAGTTAGAAATAGTTAGTTTTAATTTTATCTATGTATTTATAGAAAAATAGGATTAAATAATGTTTACTTGCTTACATAACATTTTGGCTTGAGGATTTAAATTTTTATAAAGTTGGGAATGGTATACGTTTCTACCTATTTTTTTAAAACTTACGGTGAAATAAGCTTTATCTATACCAAAAAAATTCCCTAAAACTTTGTTTTCGTGTCATTAGGTGAAATAATGTTGGTTTACAAAGCTTTATCTTTGTAAAAGTTTGTATTAGAAAACATTCCTAAAATATTGTTTTGACGTTATTGAAAGAGTTGCATAAAAGAGAGTTTAAAGAGATTTAAAATATCATAAATTAAAAAAAAATAGTCTACACGTAACTTAATCCCTATTAAGTGAATATGTGTGTTTTATTTGTGGTACATCATGTGTTTGGTTTGTCATTTGAACACTATTTTTTTGAAAACATTTGAGTTTGGTATTAGTTCGAACAAAGTTAGACATGGAAATAAACGATTTGAATGATCAATAAAAACAAATTGAGTGAACACTTTCTCGATGGATTATTAGGCTTGTACTTCTTCTTTTCACTTGATCCCTTTCTATTTTATATTTAATATTTATTATTGTGTAACTTAAATCTTTAGATATGTTAGATGAGGAAGTACCTCAAAAAGTAGAAAGAGAACATTTTCTTTAAATTGAACTTGAAGCAACACAATTAGATACTACATTTGATGATAACCTAGTATGTGTAGTTAAATCAAATTTTAATTCCTAGATCACTCTACCACAAGTATACGAATCGTATAATGTTAAGGTCGAACTCAAGTAACTAGTGCGAACGTCAAAACTAAGACTTAATAGAAGAAGATTGATAAAGATATGATTTTCAAACTAGAAAATAAAAGCAAAACATAAAGAGTATATAAAATGAAAACAATGCAGGGAATGAAAGATTATCAACCCAGAAAACTAAGACACAAAAGAATAACAAGATTAAATTCGATAAGATAAAACACCATGGGTTTCGAAAATGTCGGGACTTGTAATGAACGTTTCTATGAATCATGAAATTGGATTACATCGCTCAATGGGCAACTTAAGCTCAAATATTGGAAGTGACTCTCTCGATGTCTAAATCCACTACCTAGGAAATCAACATACTCCTCTCTTGATAAAGTAAATCAATAACTTAGATGCATGAAGTCCACTATCACGGTTCCTAAATAGATTAACCGACCGGTTAGATTCTCATTAATCTAATTCATTATAGGGTTAAATCCAAGAACTTAATTTAACTTCTCACCCAAGACAAGCCTCTAAACTCATTCAATTAAGGGATTAACAAGAGTGAAAGCATTAAGACCAACACATTAAACCAATTGAGAGTATAATCTGGAATCAATCATTAAGATCCAAATAAATCCATTACAAGGGCCTCCCTAACCCATGAGAAAGAGGTTTACTCACGAATCATAGATACCAACACCAAACCATAGATGAATGTCATACAAATCATTGAGAATAGAAAAGAGATGAAGTTTTAATCTTCCATATACTCAATACCACATTTAATCCAGTTCTTCAGCTCCCAAAATTTCCTCCCTTACATCCTCTCTCTACAAACAGCGTCCTCTGGTCTAAACGACATGCCTTAAGCTTCCCTTCTGTTTTCCTTTTTATTTCACGCGAAAATGCATTTAGGTTTCTTATATGCCCGACCCGACAAACAAACGTCGGGTCGAGCAGCTCTCTTCAAAAGCGATCGCTCGAACGATGGAGTTGCCCGAGCCGTGCGTTCTCTTTTGGGCGTCTTCATTTTAATAAGCCCGATCGGTTGTCTAAGGCGTCCGATTGGGCACAAGACTTCAGTTGCCCGAGCTCTATTCTTCCATTCTCCCGATCATGCTTCTGGATGTTCCCGGCCTGGCACAATACACCGTCCGGTTGGGCGCTTCTGAACGAAGGGTAATTTTGCGGCATTTGCTTGTCTTTGCATCCCGATACATTCGTTTCTTGCAAAACACGATAAATCGATATATGGACCTCAATTCTGCTTAATATGTCGGTAAAGTCCAAAATCATAATAAAACTAATCCTTGAACGAGATGAAAATCCTAAGAAAAATTATGCGTTATCAAACTCCTCCAGACTTGAATCTTTGCTCGCCCTCGAGCTAAATCCAGTGTAATGTAATAAGGAGAAGAAAAGTGTTTGCCGGAATCAGAATGAAGCTAAAGGGTCACCCGTATTCCAAAAAATACATCATAAGACCATAGGAGAGGTCAAGCCTAATGCAAACCCCTGTACTTCAAGCCACGAACTGTGAAATTCATCTGACTACCCAAAACCCAAGGACAACCCATAGACAATCTACCAAGCACGTTTCTCGACCTTATTTTGTCGCTATCTCGAGGAATGAAAAGAAAATGAGATAACAAATTTTTTTACTCGCACACGTTGGAGTTGAAGAGTTCTAACCTCTACTTAGACCCAGACTACCTTTTAGGTATACTCATATGGCTCATCTGAGAGCACAGTGGAGTAGTTTGACTTTTGCTCGCATTGCCCCTGGGACGTAGAAAGATAGACTTGATCCACCCCTTAGACCCAAACCATCACGTGATGCACTCATGCCAACCTTGTTTTTTATGTCTTTTTATTTACCTTCAAGTTTATAGAACAAGTCTATAAAAACTTATAACGCTTGGAATAGACATAGAAAAGGTAACCTTGAGGTCCCAACTAGTGATTCATAGCACAATTACGACTTATTCAGCAATAGGAGAACTTTTCAGCTTAACCTAACTTCTGCACCCAATTCAATAGAGTCATCACAAGTAGTATATTCCCAAAGTGCTCGTATAAATGATCACATTCCGGCTCACACCCTGACTAATGCAGTATACCTAATCTAAATAACCTAAATAACTATCAAAACGGGAAATAACCTTCGCCAGACTTGAACAAAACACTATCCCTGGTATCCATCCTTGTCAAAGGGAGTTCAGGTAAAAACATGAAAGAAGAGTAAAGGGACGAGAATACCTTATAATCTCTTGAGGAATTCCTTATTGATTAATCACCCTGGTAATCATCGAGGTTGGCTTCGTCTTCGTCGTGTGCATCGTCTCCCTACGGGTCTTCTTCCTGTTGGGTACCCAAATCCTGTTGTGGAGGTGGTGCTTGCTGCTCATACTGGTGCCAATCATGTGGGTACGAGATCGGGTAGGGCTGGTAGGGGTCATATGGCGTAGCATCCCACCTATAGCTCTGGGGAAGGGGGATGTACGACTGCTGATACTTGTCGAGGCTGAGCTGCTACATCTGGCGGATGACCTCAGTCTAGTAGTACTGCTGCTGGAACTCATGCTCCTGGATAGCCAAGAAGCACTGTTGAATCTCTGAACATCTCTACTGTAGTGTATACGACTAGTCTAGCATGAATGACTGATAGTGAGCCTCGCCAATTAGGTAGCGCTGAATATCATCGACACCTTCCAGAGATAGATAAGGGTATCTCGGGTGCGGGAGGTGTGCATCTACGAGAGCTCGTGGTGCAGCTGTAGTGGTACGTTGTGGGTCAGCTCCCTATGGAGCAGCGACTGGTGGAGAAAACTGAATGGCACAACACAAAGCCGGATCAATGCGGCACTGAAGGACCTCGAAATCCAGTGGTGGGACTATAATGTGGCTAAGGTTCACATCATACCTAGACTCCTCCCTAGGCTTGTTCTCAGCTATAAACACCCAATATGGACTGACCGTGGTGGAGTCACCGGTGAGAGCTCCTTTGTTCTTCAGTTAGGTAAGGGTCAACTCAAGGGTATCACTTATGCAGTCATTTTCATACCGTCCCAGCTATATTCCCATGCACTGTGCTATCATCGAAACTACACTGCCAATAGTCTTCTTCGGAGGTGCACCGACGATCTCCTGTATTTGCATCACTACCTGCGATGCTAGATCCACGTCTCTTATCTCCCAATCGTTACCGCCAAAAAACTCACTCACGTCTAGGCGGAGAAAACCCATATCTTTGTTGTTCACCCCTCTCTACGCATTCTTGGCAAAAATGGATTGTACTAAAAACATGTGGAAGTACCTCAGTGCGGGGTGACGGATTCTAGAAACCTTTGTACTGTTGCTCGTGTATTTCCTCGTAGCTATGAGGCTCCAAAATTCCTCCATGTCATTCGAATGGAGGGTAGGGAGATTTCAGTACCTGTTTACCGGGACTCCAAGAATGGTGGCGAATTGCTTCATCGATAATCTATAGGTGCACGCCTAAAGTGTGAACTCCATATATGCCTCGGTGACTTGTTCGTTATCCAGGATATATGACTGGTACATGGCTAGAAACTTCTGTGTGAGGTTATTGTAGGCATGGAGCTTGATGTTCTAGAGTCCTTGCCAACCCAGTGTGGAGAAGATATAATCCATTTCCCCGAGAAATCTAGAAGGTTTTACCCGCACCTGTGACGATGGCGACAGGGTGGGTGATGGTGGTGACAGTGTTGGGACTTAAAGGCCACGACTCGTTGGAGGACGTAAGGGACGAAGATTTCTCGCGCTTCTTGGGAGCTCCACAAGATTGGCCCGAAGATTGGTTCGTATGATGTATCTGCAAAACTCAGAAAAATATTTGTTTAGCAAAGGTTACAATACCGCTCGATCGGGCATACAAAACTGTCTGGTCAGGCACAATTCACAGAGAAAACAACACGGGTCAGGCATCAGGAGAGCACGGTCAGGCAAAATGTTAGATAGCTCCCGACCGAGCAATTTTGATCGATCGGTCGTGCATTCAACGCATGTGCCTGGGTTTTCTATGAATGCCCGACCGAGCGCTGAACCTAGCTCTAGCCTAATTCAAAGAAAATCAGCATATGAACAATGTAATATGCAGAGAATTGAAACAAATACCTTGTTTTCGCAGCGAAATCAGCAAAACATCAGAGGTTCATAAGAGAGAGAAAGTCGGGATTTTGAGATGGAAAGCGAACGTGGTTTCATGGTGAGGTGATTCGGCGGTTGATCGGTGTTTTTGAGTGTTTCCGGTGATGAATCAAGAGGAGCGGTGTAGTGTTGTGGTTGATTTAGCAAATTTGAAGTGTAGAGTGGTCGAGCGTTGGTATGTTTAGGTCGTGTGGTTTGAAATCTCGATTTTTACCTCTTATTGTGTTATATTGAAGGTGCACGGTCACTCGTAGAAGAATACGGCCGGTTGGGCGTGATGTTATGCACGGTCGAGCGGTCCTGAAAAACAAAAATTCAAAGAAAATGGTAACTCGTCCTAGGAAAACAAAACAAAACCAAAACCAACGAAAATAAATTAATAAAAGAAAATAAAAGGATACTAAAAAGAATATAAAATCCAGGTTACCTCGCGAAAAGCGCTTGTTTATAGTCCCGAGTCTGACGGAGATGCTCTATTCGTGTGAAGGATCCAAAAGAGGAAGTATGCCTCTTTCATTCATCATGTTTTCAGAGTTGTAGAGTTTTAAACGCTGTGCATTGACCTTGAATGTTTTTCCTTTATTGTCGTCCAACTCGATCGCTCAGTGGGAAGAAACTGACATAATCCTGAATGGTTAAGTTGTAAACCCCGTTTTTCTGCTACAGTCTTGTAGTCCAAGTTGAGCGCTTTGATGGTCCAATACGCCTTGTGTTCCAGCTCAACGAGTAGGTGATAGACCTTGCCATAGACCAACTGAAACAGAGTCATGCCTATCGGGATCGTGAAGGCTGTCCTATAAAGCATCATCAAGCTTGAGAGACCAATCCTTACAGGATTTGGAAACGGTCTTCTTGAGGATGGTTTTTATCCCTCTGTTAGAGATCTCTACTTGTCCGTTAGTCTGAGGGTGATACGGTGTGGTAACCTTGTGTCTCACCTCGTATTTCTTTAGCAGTATCTCGATCGCCCGATTATTGCAATGTTTATGATTTTCATTGATGACAACTCTTGGGACACCGAAATGAGGGAAGATGGTGCGTTTGAAGAGTGTCATATCCACCACTGAATCATTCATGGGGCTTGCTTATGCTTTAACACATTTGGTCACATAATCCACATCTACCAAAATGTAAAGATTCCCGCATGAAGACGTGAATGGACCCATGAAGTCTACGCGCAAAACATTGAATGATTCAACCTCCAAAATGTACTGGTAAGGAATTTCATTGCGTCTAGATATGTTTCCCATTCTATGACATATGTCACAAGAAGAGACGTATCGGTGGACGTCTTTGAAGAGCGTGGGTTAATAGAATCCGCTTGAAGGATCTTAGCAGCGGTTTTCGAAGCTGCAAAGTGCCCAGCATATTCGGAGGAGTGGAAATGGAAAATCACTTGCTGGATTTCTTCTTCCAGAATGCATCGCCTGAATTAGGAGTGGCAATGGAAAATCACTTGCTGGATTTCTTCTTCTAGAATTCATCGCCTGAATAACCCGTCTGTGCCTTTATTGAAAAGAAAGGGTTCATCCCAATAATAAGCTTTCAAGTCGTGTAGAAATTTCTTCTTTGCATTGTAGCTTAGCCCATATGGAAGTAGCTGGTAGACGAGATAGTTAACAAAATCAGCGTACCACGGCTCTGAGATGGTGGTGACAGCTAGAACGTGGTCATCTCGAAGAGAGTCATTAATGGATATACTCTGTGGGATTTCCAGGCGTGAGATGTGATCAACAACTCCATTTTTAGCCCCCTTTCGATATCTGATCTCCAAACAAAACTCTTGTAGGAGTAGTATCCACCGAATGAGTCTGGCTTTGGCGTCCTTTTGGGTGAGAAGGTATCTCAATGCGAACATGGTCGGTGACTATAATAAACTTGGATCCGACGAGGTAGGACCAAAAATTTTCAAATCTAGAGTTCTGCTCGCATAATATATTTCATGCAGTAGCTTGTGTTTCCACTCTCCCAAAACTGCTCCCACAGCGTAGTCGCTAGCATCACACATGAGTTCGAACGGGAGCTCCCAATCTGGTGGTTGTTTAATGGGAGATGAGCCTAAAGCCTTCTTCAGAAATTCAAAGGCGTTCAGGCATTGCTTAGTGAACTCAAACTTCACATCTTTGCTGAGTAATTCAGTGAGAGGTCTAGCAATCTTAGAGAAGTCTTTGATGATCCGTCTATAGAAACCCGCATGACCCAGAAAACTGCATATTCCTTTGACGTTTATGGGAGGGGGTAGCTTCTCTATCACCTCTATTTTAGCTTTGTCTACTTCAATACCTTTCTCTAAAATTCGTTGTCCAAAACTATGCCTTCTCTGACCATGAAGTGGCATTTTCCCAGTTTAGTACAAGATTAGCCTGCAAACATCTATCCAAAACTTTGCCAAGGTTGGTCAGACACTTATCAAAGGAAGGTCCATGGATAGAAAATTCGTCCATGAAGACTTCCATAATTTCACCATTAATATCGAACAAATAGATGTCATGCAGCACTGAAATGTAGCGGGAGCATTACATAAACTGAATGGCATGCGACGGTAAGCGTAGGTGTCGAATGGATAGGTAAAGGGCATATTCTCCTGGTTGTTGGGATGGATCAGTATCAGGAAGAAACCTGAATAGCCATCAAGGAAACAAAAATAGGAGTGAAGAGCCAAACGTTCAAGAATTTGATAAATGAAAGGCAACGAGAAATAATCTTTCCTGGTGTTCGCATTCAGCTTTCTGTAGTCGATGCACATTCGCCACCTTGTGACTGTCTTGATCGGTATTAATTCGTTGTTCGCATTGGGGACAATTATGATGCCTCCATTCTTTGGTATGATCTGAATTGGACTCACCTATGCGCTGTCCGAGATTGGATAGATGATACCCACATCAAGTAACTGGAGCACTTTATTCTTGAGGACTTCCATCATATTAGGATTGATTATTCATTGATGTTCAATGGACTTCTTGGATTTATCTTCTAGATGTATTCTGTGCATGGAAAGGGCTAGGCTGATCCCAGGGATATCATCTAGAGTATATCCAATGGCTGCTCTATAATGCTTGAGTGCCTTCAGCAACATGTCTATCTGTGTGCTATACAAAGCGTCGCTAACAATAATGGGGTAAGTGGAATTGAGTCTGAGGAATTCATACCTAAGCCCTTGTGGTAAGGATTTAAGTTCCACTTTAGGTGCTTTTTCGATGCTCCGATCGGGTTTAGAATGCTTCGCAGATGGAGGAGACTTTGAAAATTTAGCTTAAATATTGTCAACAGAGAATGCCCGATCAAGCATAGCATACTGATCGGTCGGACTCCTTGCAAAATCAGTTAGTCCAGTCATGTTCTCCATAAGCTCGGTCGGGCTATTGATTTTCTCAATATTTTCCTAGAGGAACGCACGGGTCGGACATGATGTTTGCTCGCTCGTGTTGTTCTCAAAGGAGGAGCCCGATTAGGCTTGTTGTTCTGATCAGTCGGGCAGTTAATTATTCAGTTTGTGCCGAAGACAATGCATGGGCCGAGCTTAGGTCTTGCTTGATCGTGCTTTGTTGTAACGAGAATGACCGGTCGGGCAGGACATTATGCCTGGTCGGGCATTCATCAGCTTCATCACTTTTTGCCTCTTTCAAAATTCCCAGAACTTGTTGGTACCCCTGGATTTCATCTTGATCAACATATACACCTCTTTGGCTAGCCATTAGAGCTAATTCTAGTGGTTCAATGTCTCTAAACTCTTCAAGCACTTCATCAGCCAATTCTTCCAAGACATCGAAGTAGAATACAGACTCTACCACGAATGGTTTCTAAAGACTTTGATCCAACTGAAACTTCCCTGTCTCCTATCCTATTTTCATTGTCAATCTCCCTGCCTTTACGTCGATAATGATATTGGCAGTGTTGAGAAATGGTCTTCCCAAAATGATAGGTACCTTTGCATCTTCCTCCATGTCCAAAACCACAAATTATCAGGGATTTAATAATCACCTACTTTGAGTGGTACATCTTCGAAAATCCCCATCGGGTATTTCCCTGAACAATCATCCATCTGTAGTACCATCCTTGATAACACGTAATCCGTTGTAGTTTTTATATCATTCTTAGGTCTAGTTTCGAGTAGATTTATTAGATTTCATTCATTTATCGAGTTTATTCGAGGATTTCATCTACATTTCGTGTTTTGTGTAGGAAACGAAGATATGAGGAGAAACACGAGAGATTATGGCAATTTAACCCCGAAATGACAAGGTTCAACTTGTGCAAGGCCATGGA
>CM071862.1:26760934-26771889 GCA_036759665.1 Gynandropsis gynandra | reverse complement strand
TTTGCTTAATGAATTGTGGATCTTAATGCTTTCATGCTTGTACGCCACTTGATATGAATGAATTCGGTATTTGATCATGTTTTCAGATTGATTGGCTGATCTTAATGCTTCAACACTTGTACGCCCCTTGATTGATGTTATTAGAAGTCTAATAAATCTACGCAGGGCATTAGACTTTGGAACTTAGCCATGATTTAGGGTTTAATCGGTTTAGAATCTACGCCAGGTCAATCGATTGAATCTAGGGATTAGGATAGCGGTCGTAATGCGTCTATGCATGTAAGATGCGCAATAGATATATTGGTATATGCATGCTAGATAGTGGACAAATCTACGCCAGTCAGTTCCTATAGGAGAGCTTGAATTCCCTGAACTCATGATAGTACCTAAGACCAATTATCCTTTTACGTTACAGTTACATCGTTATGCAAACTCTCGATACCCATGGTATTTAGCTATAAGTTTATCTCGTCGATTTAGTTTAGTTTAGTCCAATTTCATCTTATCCGTATTCTTGCGGAAGCGTTAGTCTAGGTTTTATTACTTGAGCTTAACGCACATCATCTTGCACAAATGAATTTATCTTGTTCTTCAATGACTGCGTCTTGGGGTGAGAAGAATCGCATCATGAAGCATTCTTCGAGCTGACTCCATGTGTAAATGGAGGTGGTAGAGTGTACAGCCATTCAAGTGCATGCTCTCTGACTGAGAACGGGAACCAAACAACATTATTGCTTCATCTTGTATCCCGAGGTATGCTTTCATGTTCGAACACAACAACTTGAATTGAGTAAGATGTTAGTTCGGGTCCTCTGTAGGTCGTCTTTTGAAAGGCGATTAGCTCAACATCTGAATGAAGGTCGGCTGTAGTTCAAATCTATTTCTATTGTCCTCGGGCCTTCGGATGCAGGAGAGAAGCTATGTGTGCTTAGGTGCGGTGTACACCCCATACGTTTTCGGTGTGCTTCCTCCACAACTTTCTCATATTCGCTAGATGAATCTTCTTCAAACATTTTTTCCTCAACTGTTGTTTCCTCCTCGAGACTCTCAGATGCACTAGGTCTTGCTTTATGCTGTTTTCATAATGCTCGGGCAGTCTTCTCCATTTCGGGGTCGAAGAGGAGTTTTTTGTCCTTCGAACTCATACACTGACACTGAGGAATCTGCACATAACTCGAATAAAAGAAAAATTGCAGAAAATTGAAACAAGCAAAAGACTCGATATGGATCTCGCCTCAATAGAAATCTTAATTCTAATACCGTAACTAGTTGCCCGGCAACGACGCCAAAATCATCAAGTAGCAATGCCTAAGAGAGAGACGTTAGAGGATCGGAATGTGAAGCACGAGTCAATTAAAAATCATCGATATAGAGCTCGAGATCATGTTGAAGATGAAATGAATGTCATAAAAATGTAGATAAATTCATTCTTGGGGTGACATGATTCTGAAGTTTATTTAGAATAGGAGTGCGAGACTGGGAGAGATTTGATTATCATCGGTATTCTAACATAACACAAGTGAAACTACCTGCTGCTTTTGGAGAATATGCCCTTGCATGGTTTGATCAGCTCATCGCTTTGCGAAGATGTAGAAAACGTCTTTTTGAGACGTGAGATGAAATGAGAGTCATAATACATAAATGTTTTGTCCCAAATTTATACCACGATAAGGTATATGAAACGTTTGATGTGGATTACCCAAGAAAAATAGAGATATATAGGATAATTAGAAGGAGATAGATATGCTTATGGTTAATGCTAGTGTTTATGAAGATTGTGATTCCACTATGAGAGATTGTTTAGCGGTCTAAAGACTGAAATTGTAGATCACGTGGAAACTCACAATTACATGGATGTTGATGATCTTTTACATCACGCCATCAAGATATTGCAACAACACAAGAGGAATGGTGAACAACATACAAATATGATTCTTCTACAGTCCGTTTACGACAACGATTTACAGATAAGATAAACACAAAATTTAAGACAAGCGATATGAATCCAGATGTGACAATTTATTAACTAGAACGAATGATGGATTTCGCAAAACCCCTTAACTATATAATTTTGTACTTATATGGTATAAGAATCCAAGACTCGCCCAAATCAAGAAGCGCGAGATACTTCTCAAGTTGGATCTTGGAAAGATGGTCCCCCAAAAAAGTATTCAAAAAGAGAATGAAAAAATTGGAGGATGTTAAGAACATATAATCATAATATTTTCTCTTATATGAATGAGTACAATACATACATATTCGTAGTTTAAAGTATAACTGTTACAGATTTTTTTTCATGTGAAGTAAGCATTAATTATAGTGGTGCAGAGGATAACTATGAAGTCAAAGACTTCATAATGGTCTAACGTCTCTTTTCTGACTTTGTGCTTCTTGTTTTGCATTCAACACGTGACCCATATATTTTAGCAATCTGTTGGAATATGCATAACATATCGTATTTCACACTATGTAGTGTCTTAGGGTCGAAGAGTCTTACTTTCGACTCTAACAGTACTTCCCACTTCTCCAACTGGTCGCATGTGACTCGTTTCACTAAGAAACGTCAATGAAGACATGTCTATTTTTTTCTCACAATACAGTCGTTTATTTGCCATGTATAGCTGCAACATTTATAGTCCATTTATTAGACCCTCTAGCTTCATGATTACATTGTAGCATCTATCTTTTAACATTCTTCGTTTAAATATGTAAATCTTTTGTTGATTAATAATACGAGAGAAAATATTAAACTTAGAGAATTCTTCATCTATTCTCAATCTTTATTCTCTGATTCTTCTAATCTCTTCTGCAAATTTCTTTCATTCTAAAATCCTTCGTTGTGTTGTTCATCGTGGAAGATATTGTCCAAATGACCTTTCGTATTTTGATTGATGAGATAAATTATCATTTTTGGTCAAACCTTGTAAAATTTTAGTTTCAAAACAAACGATGAAGCCAAAAGGGTCAATTGAGGTTACTGATAATATGATAAGGTAACATTGTTCTTATTTAACACGGTAATATACGCTATAGGTTTAACCAAAATTTCTTATACAATCGTGGCATCAATTAACCAAATATCCATGTCTCCTTCTCCTTTAGTTCAAGGAGATCTTTAAAGTTTCTGGTTCAGCTTCCTTGCACGAGCTTCAGAAATGGATTGGGCTTGCAACTTCTTGGTGTGGATTTTCTCTTCATCTTCATCTAGATCGTCTTTTCCTTCTGAGATTTCTTCACTTGGGCCATATTTTTTTTCTTTTCTGTATTGCGACCGGTGTTGTAACTTGTGTCGAGATGAAACTCGACATTCTAGACCCTTCTTTACCATCCTCGAACCCTAGAATCATCCCGATCTATGTCTTGTTGTCGCTAACACCATGCCTGATCTTGTCATGGTCATCAGTAATGTTGTATCGTGTGAGAAATGGCTAGAAAATTGTAGTACACTTGTTTGGTCATCCATTAAGAGATTAGGGCACGTGGACGAGTGCTTTGTCGGAGAACAACGGAAATGTACAGCTCTTGTTCAGCTAATGCTTCATTTAAACCATCCTTTTCTTGAAGAGTGCTACCGCTTTGGAGATGTGAATCAATGTTATCTACAGTCCCATTTGTTAGCTTGACATCTTCTATTTGAAGTTGCAGTGTCGTGATCAATGTGAGTAGGGCCTGGATTTATATCACATGACTTCGCACGTATGGCAAGGTTTGATGTACATGCTTATTTTCCACCATCATTCTCATGGCTATGTTGAGTTAGTGATGATGTAGGGTTATCCACGTTACCAATCTTTGTGGCATTTGGGAGTTCGTTTCTACGTACGGGCCACAATAAATTGAAAGGATTAATTGAGGTCATGATAGAGATACTTGTTTTCTAGGTCTGAACAATTATATTTCTCTTAGTGTCCTTTGACCTCATCAAATATATTATCTCGTGAGACATAGACAAACTCTAGATCCTAACACTTGTACCCCTTTTGTGTAACATTGAATGAAGATGCATTTCACACTCTTTGCGTAAAACTCACTTGTTTGATAAACACGTAGAAAACACATCCAAATATACACTGGTAAGCATCGATTTTTGACATTGAGTACCTCATACGGGACCGATTATTGAGGCATTTCTTGGGTAGATCATTGGTAAGATAACATGTCGTAATCACCGCTTCTCCTCAATAACTCTTGCCTTCAACAATTCTGTTTTTTTGGAAGTGTATGGACAAGATGATTAATGAACGATGTTGTTTGCATCAAGAAACTCACAAAGATAATGATTCATATATTCACCTCATTGTTACTTCAAAAGCACTTGATCAAGCATCAAATGGAATCATCATGCAAAATGCAAACTCCGAAATGTTTGAGAAAACAAGTTTGATCGTGCATATAATGGCGTTTTTTATTGTTCATCGTGCAAAATTTAGTTATTGGATCCTTAAACACGGTTTCTTTACTCTGTTTTTTATTTTGTTGAACATTGTACATGGTATCTATAGTTTATTATATTTTTACAAATTCACCCTGTTATGATAAGTTGTCCCACATCGGCTAGGACATGAACCTTGGGACTTGTATATATGGTATTGGGCAACCCTAAACTCTTGAGCTAGCTTTTGGGATTAGTTAGGCCCAGCCCATATTTGACATGGTATCAGAGCCCGGTTCGTCCCGATTTGATTATACCGATGTTGGGCCCCCGATTGCGATGTCCGCGCTCCAGGATCGAGCCTGGGCTTGAGGGGGAGTGTTATGATAAGTTGTCCCACATCGGCTAGGACATGAACCTTGGGACTTGTATATATGGTATTGGGCAACCCTAAACTCTTGAGCTAGCTTTTGGGATTAGTTAGGCCCAGCCCATATTTGACACCGTTATAAAGGATTATATAAAAGTACGATTTTCATTGATATATTTTTTTTTACAAAAATAAATGAAATGGGTTAAAAATTAAAAAAAAAAATAAAGTTAAGTGAGAATGATATGTGGGCTTTAAAATATGCGTGACAGCTTCAGCACATAATGTGAGCCATAGCGTTGCTTTTTATTATAATCCCTCGTGCTAGAGAAAATCCATCAAATATTTTGTTTTCCTAATGCAATCTGTTAGTTATTAAAAAGTTTTGGAAAAAAATCATACCTCTCATTAATAAAAATAAAAATATTTTTAACTTTTTTATGTGTAATATAAAAAGTTTTTGGGTAAAGTTTTAAAACTAATTCTTTTATTTGGAAATAAATTTGAACTTACATATATTATTTTTTAAAATTATATGTATTCAATAAGTTTCATCTTGATTGTTTGGTCTCTTGTTAATGTAGTATGGTACAAGAGAGTATTTAATAATTAAAGATCATCGATATATTATTATATTGTTCATCAAAATATAAATGGTAAACAATATCTTTCTATATCAAAGATGTTTTGATCCGATTTTTTTATTATTTTGAGTTTTATCTAGTCCATATTACTTTTAGCGGTAATTTTATTGTTTTTTTCGATTCCCTTTTAAAAATTTAATCCTAATTTATTTTTTTAAAATTATTCAAATTCCGTCAGAATTTTAATTTTTCAATTAAATATTAATAACCAATTAAATCATATTAAAATTAAAAAATAAATTTCAAATTTAAAAAAAATAATGGTTTGCTCATAAAATAAACAATTTAAAATAATAAAATTAAATAAAACTATAATATTATGGTAAAAAAGAGAAGAAAAAAAAAAGCTCTTGGAAGATTCTAAGTATAGTAATTCATGTTCTCTAGACAGTTAATGGAGAAAAACATCAAAACCCGTATAATATTGTATACGTTGATATAATATTCATGGCAAATTCAAGTACGTAGCTGGATAATTAATATCAAATTTTTACTTTGGTAAAAGATCTTAAATTCTTAAAAACAGTAATCAGTAGCTAAATTCTTTATCATTTAATTTCTGAGTTTATCAAATTCCAGTTATGATAGGGATTTTGTTGAATTTTGTTTGAAGTATTTATTAAGTACAATTTTGGTGAAATCCGTGTAATTCATTTAATGCGACGGTAAATTCGATGCTTCTTCTGATTCAAGTAGAAGATCTCGAGAAAGGCCATTGCTCTATATTCGATTCACTCCTGCACTTCCGAAATGACTGTTGCAAGCCTTTTAAATATTTGATTGCATTACTTAAGATAAATTTTTAAATTTATTATATGACACATTAGTGTTTAAACGCTAACCTAATTTGTTACATTCCAATATGTTGTGGGTTAAAACTCTGCATCACTGCTACAATAAAAATTACGCGGTCCATTAGATTGGCGAAATATCAGAAATATCCTCATAGGGCTAAACCACTTCAAAAATACCCTTCCCCAAAATAATTATTAAATCCGAAAAATAAAAACTGAAGAAAAGACAAATTTGCCCTTAATGTTCGAACGTGGAAAAATGGAAGTTCGGCAGTTTTTCGACGCGAAAAACTGCCGAAAACGAGAAAGCCGAACAGTTTTTCGCCGTGAAACCTGTTTAAAAGTTGATAGCAAGAAAGAAATAAGTGATTTCGAACTTGAGAGGGAACGATTTGAAGTTGACGAGAAGGAAAATGGCTAGAATCAGCAGCATCACTAGCGAAGAGAGCACGAGTCAATCTTCAATGGCGTCAATAAGTGTAAGTAGTTCGATTTCTAGGGTTTTGCAAGCTTTCGAGTCACAAAATGGTTTATTGATTTGAAATGGGTGAGTGTCAGTGTCAGTGAGTCGGTTAGGTCGCAAGGGTCGCAAGGGTCGCAGGAGTTGCATGAACATCTTCGACTCCGTGAGTCGGTTGAGTAGCAAGGATCGCAGTAGTTTCATGACCATCTTAAAAATAATTGGAAAGAAAATCGCTATTGGACATCTCAATATTTTCGAGGTAAATATCATTCTAAGCAAATTTGGGTTAAGAAATCTGATCTATATACTGCAATGTTACACTCACCTCCACTCATGATGAACAAAATGATGTGTGGTATTTTGATAGTGGTTGTTCAAGACACAAGACGGAAAATTTAAGCTTACTCTCAAATTTCAAAGAAAATATCAAAGAAGGATGTGTGACTTTTGAAGATGGACTTAAGGGAAAGATACAAGGGAAATGCAATGTTAAAATAATTGGGTTACATAAGTTGACTACCGTACATTTTGTGCAGGGATTTCAAACAAATCTAATAAGCATTCGTAAATTATGTGACCAAGGATGAAACGTTCAATTTAACATGAGAAATTTATAATCACAAATGTAAATGGGGAGTGTGTGTTCTTGTAGGAAATCGAGCTTTAAATGATTGCTATATATGGATTCAAGAGTTAAAATTCCATAGAGTCACACAAGCTCTACTTCATGTGTTGTATCAACGATTGGAATAAGTAAGTTTTGGCATACATCATAATAAGTCTAACTCAAATTTAGTTCTAGGGGCAGAATATCATAAATACCCTTATAGGGCTAAACCACTTCAAAAATATCATTCTCCAAAATAATTATTAAATCCGATAAATAAAAACTGAGGAAAAGACAAATTTGCCCTTAACGTTGGAACGTGGAAAAATGGAAGTTCGGCAGTTTTTCGACGTGAAAAACTGCCGAAAACGAGAAAGCCGAACAGTTTTTCGCCGTGAAACCTGTTTAAAAGTTGATAGCAAGAAATAAATAAGTGCTTTCGAACTTGAGAGGGAACGATTTGAAGTTGGCGAACGATTTGAAGTTGGCGAGAAGGAAACTGGCGAAGAGAGCACGAAGAGAGCACGAGTCAATCTTCAATGGCGTCAATAAGTGTAAGTAGTTCGATTTCTAGGGTTTTGCAAGCTTTCGAGTCACAAAATGGTTTATTGATTTGAAATGGGTGTCAGTGTCAGTGAGTCGGTTAGGTCGCAAGGGTCGCAAGGGTCGCAGGAGTTGCATGAACATCTTCGACTCCGTGAGTCGGTTGAGTAGCAAGGGTCGCAGTAGTTTCATGACCATCTTAGACTCAGTTTATTGATTTGAAACGGGTGAGTGTCAGTGTCAGTGAGTCGGTTAGGTCGCAATGGTCGTTTGAGTGTCGCGGAGTGTCTGAGGGTCGTTTGAGTCGCATGGGTCGCACGCGTCGGTTGAGGGTCGCACGGGTGGGTTGTGTCGCATGGGTCGGTTGGGTCGCATGGGTCGCTTAGGTCGGTAGAAGTATAATGTATTCGTAATTGGTCATTTTGCAGGAAAAAGGGACTAAGAGGAAGGAGTGCGTGAGTGATGCTGATGCTGATGCTGCAGTCCCTCTGACACTGGAGAAGAAATTAATAGGGGAAATAAGGAAGTCGGAGAAGAGAATCATCAACGCCGTAAGAGACCTTCTAAAATCAAAGGCTGCCGAGAAAGTTGCGATCACCGAAACCCAATCTTCCGACACTGTTGGTGATTTTGCTTTTGAATTCCTTCGACGTCCAAATCCAGTGTCAAGAAACCTTGCTCCTGATGGAGTTCCACCAAGTAAGTAATATTTAGTGAAAAGGTCATTTGAGTGTCAATTTCCATCGAGACATATAAGTCGTAGGGTCGCATAAGCCGTAGGGTCGTTAGAGTCGTAGGGTCGCATAAGCCGTAGGGTCGTTAGAGTCGTAGGGTCGCATAAGCCGCAGGGTCGTTAGAGTCGCATGGGTTTCATATGTCGCATGTGTCACTGGGTCGCTAAAGTCGAATGGGTCGCATGGGTCGCATAGGTCGCATTGGTCCCATTGGTCGCCATATGTTTAATGAGGTAAATTTTATGCTATGCAGGTGCTGGACCTTTATCGAAGGAGTCTGTGCCATATGTTGAACCTCCGCCGGCGAAAAGAGCAAGGACAATTCAAGAACCCGAAAAAACGGTGGTTCAAGAACCTGAGGAGTTTGTGTGGAATCCCAGTGGATTAGTAAAGGACTTGATAACCCGATTTCCTACGTTCACTGATGCTAGCGGTGAATAGTTGACTAAGCTATAATGGTTCCTGAAGGTACCTCGACATGATCAGTGGTGGAAATCTGAGCTAAATATTCCCCGGGGGCCAAAGTTTTGGGAGATTATATTAAAGGCCAACGCATGGCTTGAAGATGAAGTAAGTTTTTTTAAACCCTTAGTCTCACGGAGTTTTGTGTCATATGTATTCCTGTGTGTTAAATTTTTTTTTGCAGCAATTGGATGAGGCGTTGATGGAGCTATCTTCTCGCTTGGCATCGGATCCTAGCGCGTATCAGAATTATTACGTTTGTCCTGTTGATTTCATGCAGACGCTCTCAATGTGGACGTACGAGGATATGGAAACTTTGCCGGAAAAGCTTAGTCAGTTTTTGAACGCCAAGCCACCAATTAGTGATTATGAAGGTTTTGTCTTGGTTCTAAACATTCCAGCGGAAAATAATCGATGGGTAGGATGTCATTGGGTAGCCATCAAAGCGGATTTCAAAACCCGATGCATCACGGTATACGACTGCAGGATGAGCCTTAAGGAAACACATATCGATCCGGTGATTGAGAGGATAAGAAAAGCTGTCCCCAAGATGCTCATTCTCGGAGGATTTCCTTCTTTGGCTTCTGGAGAAGATGAATGGAGGTATGTGTATTATGATGGTCTGCCACAGAACCAAAGCGGGAATGACTGTGGTGTTTTCTCCTATAAATTCGTAGAAGCCTCGTTATTAAAGGATATGAATATGTTTCACTTAATTTGCGACGACAATGTTACTTCCATGCGTGAGAAGATGGCGGCTGATATATATAGTAATGGAGAACGTACCATTGAACCCGAAGATGACTAAATTGATATTTGGTACACTGTTTTTTTTTTACTGGTAGATGTGAACATTTGGTACATTGTTTTTTTTAATATTTGGTACATTGTTTTTAATATTTGGTACATTCTTTTTTCTATTATTTGGTACATTGTTTTTTTTATAATATTTGGTACATTGTTTTTTTTCTAATATTTGGTACATTGTTTTTTTTCTAATATTTGGTACATTGTTTTTTTTCTAATATTTGGTACATTGTTTTTTTTTCTAATATTTGGTACAAGGGTCACAGAGCCTCATACGACCCTTGCGACCCATGCGACCCATTTGACCCTTGCGATCCATGCGACCCTTGCGATCAATACATTCATTCATTCAAGACCTATATTAAAAGGTTCTTTAATGTGGTCAATGCATGCACCTTGGTTAAAACGGAGTTCATTTATTTTTCGTTGAATATGAGTTTATAAATAGAGGAGGAAAAACCGAAAAGCTACAACAATTTATAGCACCAAATCATCTCTTGTGTTGTCATTAAGGGCCAATACACTGGTAGGTAGGGGACGTAAGGTGAATAGAGTTGAACATTGGAATAAACTTTTCAATAAACCTTCGATCTATTCCACATAATAGACGGGTCTTTTTTACTTAGTTTCTCTTGTTCAGGTTTATCATCTATTATGTAGAATCGATTGAAGGTTTATTGAAAAGTTTATTCCAATGTTCAACTCTATTCACCTTACGTCCCCTACCTACCAGTGTATTGGACCTTAATGACAACACAAGAGATGATTTGGTGCTACAAATTGTTGTAGCTTTTCGGTTTTTCCTCCTCTATTTATAAACCATATTCAACGAAAAATAAATGAACTCCGTTTTAACCAAGGTGCATGCATTGACCACATTAAAGAACCTTTTAATATAGGTCTTGAATGAATGAATGTAGTGACCACATGCATTGACCGCAAGGGTGCAAGGGTCGCAAGGGTCGCATGGATCGCAAGGGTCAAATGGGTCGCATGGGTCGCAAGGGTCGTATGAGGCTCTGTGACCCTTGTACCAAATATTAGAAAAAAAAACAATGTAACAAATATTAAAAAAACAATGTACCAAATGTTCACATCTACCAGTCCAAAAAAAAAACAATGTACCAAATATTAGAAAAAAAAAACAATGTACCAAATA
>CM071862.1:26717526-26740178 GCA_036759665.1 Gynandropsis gynandra | reverse complement strand
CGCTGGGGCGACGGCACGATTTGGGTTTCAGAAACCCTATCGCGCCGTTCTTCTTCGCCGCTCGTCTCGCGCCCATCGTCGCGTTCAGCCGTGCGCCGCTCAGCCCGCCGCTCCCCGCACGAAGCAGGCCGAATTTGTCGTTCGAATATGGGTTTCAAAAACCCGATTCGCCGACGCTCACTCTCTCCTCTTCGTCGCGTCGCCGGACGTCTCACGTCCGTCGCCCGACGGTGCTTCGCCCTCGGTCCCGTCGACCCTCTGCCGTCGACCGACGACGCTCGTGCGGCCGACTAGGGCTCGGCCGCCGCCTAGTACATCTCTCACGCGTTCGTGAAATTTCTGGGGCGCGCGCGGATTTTCACAATTTTTCGATCCAATTTTCATAATAATTTCGAAAAAACTAATCCTAAACATGCAGCCAGACGCTCTGATACCACTGTAGGGTTGATTTCATTTGCGGAAGCGTGTTTTTATCAACCCGAATTTAGATCTAGTCATGTTCGGATTAGTTTTTACAGATTTCAACGGCGAACAAATATTGAAACGGTTTCAGTGATACCTGTTGCGTTGAAACGGACGATCGGATGTGAGACTTGATGATGCAAGCTCTCTACGCGTATCCACGCCGAGATCGGGATCTCTTTGATGCGGGATTCGGAAGAACGAAAAACTGTTTTTCGTTCTTCGGGTTTTTCTTTTCTGACGGCTAGGGTTTCTTCTTAGAATAGTTTGTTTTCGAAACCTCGTAATACGTTTATTTATAATTATTAACTCTTTAATAATTACGATTTAAACCCATAACTATTGAATATTACATATTAGGCATAAGACTTTCACATCATTGTTTTTAAAGAATGAATCCCTACTAATGAAAATATCTTTTAATATGATATTTTCCACTCCAAATATCGGTTTAGGAAGCAACTCTCATTCCGTCACTTGCAGATTCTGCTAGTTAGATTCCTTGTCTATTGTTTTACGAAAATATATGGAAGTAATCCAAAAGATGAAGTGGGTAGCCTATGTTACCATATTATTGATTTATGTTATATTTATTCTTTAAACACAACATGGATTGGATCATTTTAGAAGCACTCTCAGGCGATGACTTCTTGGATTCCCTCCCATTCAAGAAATGATGATGAATTTCAATATTCTTCATTTTAGAAGATTGCACTAGATGACAATGAGCTATAAAAGTATTAGAACATGTGCAATTGTCCTTTCTTCTTTCTATTTGAACTTATCTTAATCGTCAATGCCATACATGAAGGGGAACTTGTGCAACTTTATATTAATTATTTGAAATTGGAATCCCTATAAGAACATACTCTCCATTAGCATTAGGTACTACATAAATGTTATATGAGAATTTAACATTTGATCCTTGGTCATACAATTGACTAATGCTTATTAAATTTTCCCCAACCCTACACAAAATATACGTTAGTCAACTTTGGTGTCCAATTGTTTATACATCACCGTTCCATTGTATCTTTCCTCTGTGTCCATCTCGAAAATCACACATCCTCCTTTGACATTCTCTTTGACGTTTGATACTAAACTAAAATTTTCTATCATGTGTGTTGAACAACCACTATCAAAATACTAAACTGAATCTTATTCATCTTGAGTGGAGACGAGTTCAATATTTCAGTATGGATAAGATTTTTTAACCCAAATTTCCTTAAAATTAGGAGATTCCCATGAAGAATATATTCCAATGACGATTTTTTCCCAATTTCTTCCTGGTGACTAATACTTGTGCTTGTCGTTTCTTGAGGAAGTAGCCTTTGGAATGGGTATATACCTTCTTTCCACAGTAATAATATCTTCTTTGTCTTCTTTGCATTTCAAGTCCACCTTCGTGCGATGTGAATTCAGTAGAGTATGACATATGCCTTCGTCAATGAAAGATCCTCCAAAGACAAAATCATTTAGTTCCTTCTTTTCTATTATGAGGAGATATACCAATGTTTCTATCATGGTAGTCAACATATTCAAAATTGTTTTGATGTCATCAAGTTGGCTTATAACTAGCGTCATCTGTTCGTTCTTCTAATTGAGCTTCTCACAAGTATATTATAATTGTAAACATATTACCTCGCTTTCTTTGAGAATCTCAATGTTGAGTATACTACACTTGATGTATCTTCCATATATCTCGTCTACGGTGAGGTCGTCATCATCATCAACTTAATTTCCTTCTTCATCATCGGGGTCAATGATTCCAGTGAATGTTATATAACTCGTCATATCCTCGTCATTGTTTTCTTCTTTAGAATCTGACTCCAGTTTTTGTTGAGTGATATATTTTTTTCCAAATCCTTTTTTTTATAGTTTCCACATTCATTTTTCGTGTGCCCAAATCCTTAACAGTTCAAACATTTTGTTGCACTCAAGATCTTCAATAAGAATTCTCTTTTTTGAGCTCTAAGACAATCATTTTAATATGCCCATACCTTTTGCATTCATGGCATTGTATCCATGATTTTTTTTCTTTCTCTAGTTACGCCTTAGAAGACTTCAAGTAAACCTCAGATTTATTTAGAAAGTTGTTACACTTTTCCACCAAGAGAGACACATCTTTCGCTACATCCTCAATTCTAGATCCTTTTTCTAACAGACTGTAAAGTTATTCTTTGATTGGATTCTTTGCTTCTAGACCCTTGCTCCAATTAGTTTTATCTCGTACCACGAAATTATTCCCAAAGTGTTCTTAAAGTTTGTTTTTTGTGGTGAGAGTCATATTTCTGGCAGCGTTTTGAGTAGCAAATCTTTAAGGAAGGCAACGAAAAATTTTCTTTACCACCTTCCAATCTTCATATGATTGGCCAAACACATGTGCTTCAGTTGCAATCACATTGAGTCTTCCGCTAAACTCAATTGCATTCTGATTTTCTCCCAATGCAGGCTTCCCAAATTGGTGTTAAAGGATGTCTAGTCTTGTTCTCTTCATGTATTGTCTCAAGCATTTTTCAAGCCTCTTTAGCAGATTCACATCTTTGTATTTGCTTGAAATTATCCATATCAACTAAAACAAATATTTTAACCAACGTTTTTGCATTGTAAGTATATAGTCTCTTTTCAGTTGGCGTTCATTGTTCAAGTGACTTCTCTTTTTCATTTCTATGTTCATTGATCACCATTGTATATTCCACCCATATTTGACAGCTCTCCATGTGTTTTCATCGATTCCAAAAATTTTGCCTTCATCTTAACTTTCTAATACCCACAGCTGGATACGTTTAGCATTACTGGTTTGAAATACGAGTAGATATCTCGTGTTGTGTCTATTTCTCCTTCTGGATCCCTACAGATGTATGAAGTTAACTACTCTGATCTGTTGCAAGCTCTAATACCAATTGAGAGTTTAGAGAGTAGGTACACAATTTTTTTGTGATGTTCTCGTAACATCCTGTTCAAAAACTTTTTTATAGAGACTTCAAACAGTCATCGGTATAACTCATTTTGTCGATGAGTATATTTGGATCACACAACTCAAATAATTTCCTTAGGTACAACATCTGGTTTGAATATAAACTTCAAACAAAATGCCACACAATCTCTTGGGTGAATGGTCTAGACTATTCTCGCCATAATCTTAGTTTCTTGAATGTCTCCCTTTCAAATAATTCTCTCACAAACCTCAAAATTTTTATTTTAAAGTTTATATTACTAACACTCCTCTCGAGATCTCTCAAATGTTTAAGAAACGATTTGTTGACTCCCCTATCTTCTTCTTGAATTTCTGGTGCACCAATATGACCGAGAGAGTGGATTGGACGTGCATTCGCTTCCTTTAAATCTCAAGCTCGTTTCTAAATTAATCATTCATTTCTTTTTCACAAAATTGATAAATTGTTTCTTTAGTGTTTTTTTTTAAATCTTGCAATGTTTCTAAACATAATTGAGAATATCAATAATAATAATAAATATATTAATTGAATATTCATAAAAATGGAAAATATATATTTTAACTCTAGTAACTTACCTCAGCGACTTAAAGCATTCATCTACTACCAATATTTGAAATATGTATAAAAAAAATTCTAAACCGAAATATTAATTTATACAATTTCAAGAAGTTAGACAGCACATGGGTTTACCGATATTCATAAATGGGTACTAATTATCATTCGATGTCAACACTGTATATATAAGTGGTACAGGAAAACTATAAATAATTTTTTTATAATTGTCTACGATGCATTTCAGAAATTATAATAATCGATCAACATTAACAAATAAACTACATGGTTTACACCGGGAAGATATGCTTAATAAATATTATTGACCTATTATTTTATGAGATTATTGCCTACCAAAACCCATATTTGAAAGCATTTTGCTTTTTATATACACGGATTCATTCCAAATCCTTTAAATAAATAGATCCACATTGATATACCAAAATAATTTTATTCTATCAATATAAAATTTGCAATTGTTTTGCCTATAATATTACAACATATGACATGTTATATATTGTCTATTTTAATCAATTTGGTAATTTTTTAATCTAATGGTGATTAAATTGAAGTGGTTTTATCATTGTTAAATATGATTATATATGTTACAATTCTGAATTAGTTCATTAAAAAAGTATAAGTTTTATTATTTTATATATTAAATATATAAATTAAATTATTAATAACATATTTATCATTATATAATGTTTATTTTTTTCTTTTCTGAAAACTTTTATAGGTTTTACATCCTATTACGTCTCTCTGTAATATCATATTTCGACTAATTTAATATTTTATGAAGACTTAAACATTCGTCGAGATATATTTTCAGTTTTCCATTCACGATTTTAAATAACACATATTAAATATATTAAAATAATATAAAATGGATTAATTTATATTAATATCAAAATATTACAAATTGAAGAATATTTAAATTTAACATATTTTTATATGATTTATATAACTTTGTCATATCTGTCAAATGAATTTAAATTCAACCAAATTCTAAAGCTCATTTAAAATTTAGTATTGTTCGATCTATATATAAATATATTTTTTATATTCTACTAAAAAGTATAACATTCTTTTTACACTTAGATTTGATATCGAAAAAAATTAAATTTTGATAAATTATCAAATTAATTTCATTTTGACTAAAGAAAAAAATTAGCTAAAATTTAATATTTATGGATCCATATATAAAAATCTTTGAGTTATGACAAAATTCATATGTGATAACATAATATAAATTATCCTTTATACTCATTCGGATCCTATTTCGTACACATATGCATAAATCCCAAAAGTTCAAATTAAAAAAGTAGTAGTAATAATAGTACTAGATGAGAGTATTGAAATATAAATCTTTCTTTCTCTAGGTGCCAGAATAGAATTAGAAAATCATCTTGTTTAGTGGCCATCGGTTTCTCAATATAGAAACGATACAGATTTACGAAGTACAGAACATTTATATGAGCTAATGGTATGAAAAAAGCACTTGATAGCTGTATTAGTTATGGATAGTTTAGGCCATTTCTTCTTCTACCAAAAAAAAAAACGTTTTCCTTAAAGGGTCACTTGTATGTTAAAAAGATTCACAGAAATTTTCTTTCACGATCTAAAGTCTAATATTTTAGTGGAAAGATGGTCCCCACATTAGAATGTCAAAGTATTGATAAATAATCCGCATAAATACACTCATTTATATAAATATGACTTAAAATGATGAAAAATGATGCAAAATCAATAAGCGTCTAGTTATATATCTTTGCAGATAGAATTCGGAAGAGGGAGAGGGAGAGAGAGAGAGGGACGGGAGAGAGAGAGAGAGAGAGAGAGAGAGAGAGAGAGAGAGAGAGAGAGAGAGAGAGAGAGAGAGAGAGAGAGAGAGAGAGAGAGAGAGAGAGAGAGAGAGAGAGAGAGAGAGAGAGAGAGAGAGAGAGAATAACACATAAGTTGTATGAAACGACTAGAAACAGACAGAATCAACACTGTTTTGCTGTTCATCATTCTTTTCTCACTTGCTGGGCCTTGAGCTGAATTTCGTTGTTCTCTGTGAAGAACAATGTCGCCAATTTTTAAGCTCTCTCTCTTCCTTTATGATTCTGTCCAAGTTTTCATTTTGTTTCTGGTACTCTCTCTCTCTCTCTCTCTCTCTCTCTCTCTCTCTCTCTCTTTGTTTCTGGTACTCTCTCTCTCTCTCTCTCTCTCTCTCTCTCTCTGTTTGTGTTTCAGATTCTGAGTTGATTTTTCTCTGTCTGGTTGTTTGTTTATAAACATCGTGTTAAAAGGACAAAAGTCTAAGGCAGGAAGCAAACGAGATATCATCTGCAACAACATTGTCTGATGGAATCAAGAAAAGTGCAATGAGAATTGACAACGTGGATCAAATCAGATGCATATGGAAGCAGACCAGAACCATTGTGTTGATACCCATTATGAAATGTTTGGTTACATTGTGTTTGGTCTTGTCGGTGATGTTGTTTATAGAAGGATTTTACATGAGTGTAGTTGCAGTCTTTGTAAAGTTAGTTAGACGAAAGCCAGAGGAAGTACTCAAATGGGAAGCAATAAAGAATGATGTTGAATTTGGTCACTCTTCTTATCCCATGGTTCTTATCCAAATCCCAATGTACAATGAAAAAGAGGTAGGTGCAACACTAAATTTCAATCGGTTTTATTTAAATTATCCTAACAAATGACACTTAATTGTATGGGTCTTATGAAGGTTTGTCAGCTATCAATAGGTGCTGCTTCCAGGCTTTCTTGGCCATCGGATCGAATGATAATTCAAGTACTTGATGATTCAACAGATCAAGCCAGTAAGGTCTTTTTTCAACCTCACGAATTAATTGTTTGTCCATTAAAACATGAATCTAGTGAAATTGATGTTTTGTACATATAATGTTTGCTCGAGAACAGGATCTAGTGGATGTAGAGGTTGCAAAATGGGCAAATAAAGGCATAAATATAAGGTCTGAGATTAGAGACAACAGAAATGGATACAAAGCAGGAGCTTTGAAAGCAGGGATGAAGCATGGCTATGTGAAGCAATGCGAATATGTTGTAATTTTCGATGCTGATTTCCAGCCTGAACCTGACTTCCTCACTCGAACCGTTCCTTTTCTTGTTCATAATCCTGAAATTGCTCTCGTTCAGGCTCGGTGGAAATTTGGTAAGGTCCCTCAGATTCTTAGGCATGGTTGTGAGTAACTGTTATGATAAATTATCTCATATTGGCTAGGACATGAACTTTGGACTCATATATATGGTGTTCGGCAAACCTAAACTCTTGAACTAACTTTTGGTATTAGTTAGACCTAAACCTATATTTGACATGGTATCAGAGCCTAGTTCGTCCTAATTTGAATATACCGATGTTGAAGGAGTGTCATGATAAATTGTCCCATATCGGCTAGGACATAAACTTTGGACTCATATATATGGTATTGAAGAACACTAACCTCTTGAGCTACCTTTTGGAATTAGATAGGCCCAAGCCCATATTTGACTGTAATTTAGTCTGATTAGTTTGGTTTCACAATACCAAAAATCAAATTTATTTTGTGCAATTGAGTTGAAATTCTCTGGTACAATACCTAATTAAATGGACTGCTTGTGACGCAGTCAATGCCAATGAGTGTCTCATGACAAGAGTGCAAGAGATGTCTCTTAACTACCATTTCTTAACAGAGCAAGAATGTGGTTCTTCAATCCATTCCTTCTTCGGATTCAATGGTAAATAGTATATACATTTTCGATCATTTCAGTACATATATTATCGACTATATAACAGAAGTGTGATTTAATAACTTAGGGACTGCTGGTGTGTGGAGGATTTCGGCTCTTAATGAGGCCGGTGGATGGATGGACCGGACAACAGTGGAGGACATGGATTTGGCCGTCAGAGCATGTCTTCATGGTTGGAAGTTTGTGTATGTTCAAGACATAGAGGTACACACGTACGTTGTAATGACATTGAATCAATCCAACTGTCATACTTGTTGTCTAACAATGAGCCCAACTTATGCCTATTTTAGGTGAAAAATGAGTTACCAAGTACATTCAAAGCTTATCGATTTCAGCAGCATCGATGGTCTTGCGGTCCAGCAAATCTCTTCAAAAAAATGACGATGGAAATCATTGAGAACAAGGTATATGATTACACGACCACTCACATTTATGCAACTTTCCGTTTTTAGTAAGTTTGAAGTTGTTATAATCATAACTTTATTGAATCATTTTGACAGAGAGTCTCAATATGGAAGAAGTTGTATTTGGTTTATAGCTTCTTCTTCCTGAGGAAGATAGTAGTGCACATCTTCACATTCTTCTTCTATTGTCTCATTTTGCCAACTAGTGTTCTCTTCCCTGAAATCGAAGTCCCACAATGGGCAACGATTTATATCCCAACTTTAATTACTCTCCTCAATGCACTGGCTACACCAAAGTAATTTCTCCTTTTCATTTTACCCTTTTTCAACCTGTCTAAGTATATATATATATATATATATATATGTTCTCATAGAGATTTTTTCCTTCCACAGATCGCTTCATCTATTGGTGTTTTGGGTCTTATTTGAGAATGTCATGGGTATGCATCGAACCAAGGCCACACTCATTGGCTTATTTGAGGCTGGACGAGTTAATGAATGGGTTGTTACTGAAAAATCAGGAGATGGTCTCAAGAAGAAGTTGATCTCCAAAGTTTCTACAAAACGTCCAAGTAGATTTTTCGAAAGGTATGACAAATTTTTTTTGTTTCTTTTTTAATAAAATGTTTATGTGTATTCTTTAGAACTGTATGCCATTTTGATGTACTTAATTTACAAGGGCAATCCATTAACCATTTCATCATTTGAATCACATGTTTCAAAGGACAAGCAACATTTATGACTCAAAATGATTTTTCCCTAACAAACTGACCTCCCGTTTTACATGCAGAATTCATTGGCGAGAGCTCGTTGTGGGGTTATATATATTCCTTTGTGGATGCTACGATTTAGCATTCGGAAAGACATATTTCTTTGTATACCTTTTCTTGCAGTCAATTGCGTTCTTTGTTACTGGAGTTGGTTATGTTGGAACAAATATTCATAGCTAGAGGAAAATTTATTCTTCCGGGCCAAAAAAAATACACCTAAAAATAATTTATTTTAGAAAATAATTGAAGGTACAGATTGCAACTCTCGAGAAAATTTCTTCCTTTTATCTAATCAATCCATTGGTTTCTTTGTCCATAATGTAAAGGATCTTTATTGACATTTTGTAAACAATTCCCATATAATATGTTCTATTTAGGGTTGGTATTTCCGGTATTCAAACCCATATAAGAATGAGTAGTTTGGTTTTTTGATATGGGTAACCACACATACTAATTCGGTTTTCCATTAAAAAATCTGAAAAAATTCAATTTGATTTGATTCAAATTTGAAAAAACGATAAACTTACATAACCCAAATAATTTAAAATGTCTGATTGTTGTAATTAGCGATAATATAATTTAATGTTGTTTTTGTTTGATTAAAAAGTCACAGAATTTATAGAACTAACTAAAAACCCACACTAATTATTGGTTTTCCCTAAATAGTTAATATCTATGGTTGTGATGAGTTCTCTTCCTCTCCACAGCCACTAAAGCTCTCCTATAGTCCAATGCAACGTAGCTTCCACCAAATCGAAACGTGGGTGAACTTTAGTCCTCATTTCTTGGGTTGAACAAAAAAATAAATATTTCCGAATATCCGACTATTTTTATTTGTATTTGTATTCGTTAAATATCTAAATTATTATTTGTATTTGGATTTGGATTTGGATTTGTATTTGTAAATTCGAATATTTATAAATACAGATATTTGTCGAATATACAGATATTTTTCGAATATACAGATATCTGTATACAAACCTAAATTTTTTTAACGTAAAAATATATATAAAATAATTTTAATAAAAAACCAATAATCATCAAATATAATGTAAAACTAAACTTCAAATCACACAAAGATGCAAAGATACATAACATAACTAAAACAAAGTACCAGATATTCACAATAATCTCTAAATCAATCATTTAAATTTAGTTTCGTCAATGATTCTATGAATATCATAAATTCACATAGATTATACACTAAAATAAAACTCGCAAAAAAAAGTTATATATTTAATGAGTTCTGTTTTTTTTTCATATATTATAATGTCTCTATAACATTATCGAACTCATTTGGATTACAACCAATCTTGAATGTAAATTAAATCTTCAACAATATTAGTTATTTTAAAGTATTTGATATTTTAATCATCTAATCATAAATATATTGCATATTTGTCTATATATTTATATAATAAGTGTTTAAATAAGATTAATAATTATTTCTTTTGCAGCATCCCCTTGTTCGAGTTGTAGTTCTAATTCATAAACCGCTAAAATTCCAACTATTTCTTTAAAACTTGTAGTGTCGGTGTTCAATGACAAGTTTCTTATCGTCAAGGTTCTGTCCAAGTACACTTACTTCATTGGCAATTGAGTTCATTCGACCACTGAGACACTTTCATATTCACCCATTTCCAGTTTCTCAAGCTGATGTTCCAGAATATCCAGACGCGTTCTTTTGACACTTGTAGTTCCTTCATGAATGGTCTCTAGAGTGTCCCATGCATCTTTTGCAGATTCATATCCTTGAATTTGCTTGAACTCGTTTATGTCTACAGAAGAAAAAATAGTTGTTAAAGCTTTAGCATTGAACGTTGAATTTCTTTTCTCATTGGGCGTCCATTAATCTGAATGTTTTTCTTTGACGTTTCCATTTTCATCCATCACTGTTGGTGGATTCTACCCATTCTTCACAGCACCCTAAGCATCTTCATCGATTCCTCTTATGCTTGCTCTCATTTTGACTTTCCAATAACCATAATTTGATGCATCAAGCATGACTGGTTTTCCGAAGGCATACATATCTCTTGGTCCTTCTATATTGTTGTCTTCTAGGATCTCGAACCTGATCTTAGAATTTCTTTAAATTTGGGTTACCAGCTCCGATACCAATTGAAAACTTGTAGAAAGACAACTCAATTAATTGTTATCTTGAAAAGACTAAAATTCACAAAACAATACTAGTTTTATTTACCAATCAATCTTTTAAGTACACTCGCTCGCTTTTACAAAGTACTAAAGATTTCCGCAGATAAATCCCCTTGAGTTAGATGTAAATAAACGCTAAACTGTTTCAGACTCTCTCTCACAATATCTCACTAAGTACACTTAAAACTCTGTGAACTGCATTCACTCTGTTTTTGGTACTTCTTCGATATTCGCCCAGATAAGTTAACCTCTTCTCTTCCTCGAGTTAACTAATCTATCTTCACCTGTGCTCAGCTAACCCACCGGTTTTCCAGCCGCACCTCCTTGCTGTTTTTCTTCAAACTTGACTTCTCTTGATCCTCTTTTAACTCCGTCTTCTTCTCATCATTCTTCTCTTTGACTCCTTAAAATTCTTCTCATTCTTCTCACGCACCCTTCTACTCCTTGCATGTCTCAACAACCTGATTTTACATGAATATATCCTATGACCCTAATTTATTGCATTTACAGGGATCCATCCCAAAACTCTTATTTCTCTACCTTACTCGACCTTAAATATGAACAATACCTCTTAAAAATGTATTTTACGCTTTCTACCATACATCACATGGATTTTTCAATGTCTATGAAAACTACCACTACAAAAAAAACATGCATTTTCCAATGGACAAATCCGTTGGAAAATGCATAAAATCCGTTGGAAAGGGCTCTTTCCAACGGATGACAATGGATTTCTGCCCGTTGGGAATCGTTCGTTGGAAATCCGGATCCGTTGTAATTCGCAACGGAGTTGCAATGGATAATATCCGTTGCAAAATTGTAACGAAACTTCCAACGGAAACATCCGTTGGAAAGTTGTAACGGACGCCCGTTAAAGAAATTTGTAACGGATGCCCGTTGCAAGTTTACAACGGACGGCCGTTGAAATGAGGGCAACAGACGTCCATTAAAATGTTTCAACGGACGTCCGTTGCCATCTAGGCGGGAAAAATGAGCGGGAATTTAACTTTCCAACGGGCATCTGTTGGAAACTAGTGGAAAATAGCAACGGACGTCCGTTGAAAATTGGCGGGAAAGGGCAACGGACGTCCGTTACCATTTGACGGGAAATAGCGTCCAACGGATGCCCGTTAGAAATTCCAATGGGCATCAGTTAGAAAAATTGTCAAAAAAATAAAAAATAATTAAAACAAAATAATTTTTTTAAAAATAATAATATTTTTTAAAATAAGAAGTTTTTAATTAAAATATTAAATTGTTTGAAAAAACATTAAAACTAAAACTACTCCTATCCTATTACATTTCATTTAGATTGACTGGGTCGATATCGTCCCTCTGATCGCCACCACCTCTAGATAGCGTTACATCTGAATCGGGACCCGGTTCTTGCTGCGGCGTTGATCCCCTCCCTTGGCTAGACATCAACTCGATGACGCTCTCCAAGTGCTGAACTTTGGCTCAAGTTTCTCGAAGTAGTGATTCGAGCTCCTCGATCCGCCATTGTTGCGTGAAACTCTCTTGTACTGCTGGAGGTACCGTCGTGGTGTCCTCAACAATATCCTTTTGAAGCGCCCCGAGACCGTATAGACGTCCCTTATACTTTCTCACCGACTACAAGACAAACAAAAGTAACGTTAGATTTTTACAAATTATTTTATTAATAATCGAAAAATAAAATAATGAACTTTTACCTCTAAATAAATTTTTTCCTTTTGTAAAGGACTGAGTTCGTCGGGGGTTGAACCGTAAACTTGTGATTGCTGTGTAATTTTCTCCATCACAGCTCTCACGGTTTGCTCCGCTCGAGGATAGACGAGTTCGGGTTCGTCGACCTCTTCCCCGATAACATACTTCTTCTTAGCATGGGTTATCTTCTTATCCGTTGCATCTGTAATATAAAATAAAGTTAGTTAGATAAATACTTAAATAAACAATAAATTTTAAAAAATAAAATTTTACCAATTCGTGTTTTCGTTTCGGGAAAGATTTTGATCCCGAAGTATGGTGATGCAGGCCATCTCCGAGAACCTTCTCACCGTAGCGACATTTTTTGGCCTTGTCGCTCTTGGCCTTGAATTTTGCGGACTCCCAATGCTGAATCATTTGATTGAAGACCACATCCGTTGCCCATCTCGGTTTGCGATTGTTGGCGTAATAGTTGCGTTTCGCATTGTTCATCATCAGGCGCATCCGTGCCTGCATGTCGTGCATCCATGCTCTATAGATGCGCAAGGTATCCTTTCGCCGGTATCTGTATGAGCGCTGCAAAAAAAGTTATAAAATTTTATTTTTATAACATATATATATATATATATATAACTAATAAGTTGAAATTTAATGTAATAAAAAATACTATAAAAGTGCGCCACCATCGCTGGCGCACAACTTCTAGCTTAACTTGCCAGGAATAATATAACTCGTCCTGTAAGGATCCTTGGATAATGATGTTGTTTGCTAACAACTTGTCATATCTTACGTCCTGTAAGGATCCTTGGATAATGATGTTGTTTGCGTGTTTGAGTACATCATCAACATCAAACCTGCAAATCAACATTACAAAGTTAGATAATATTTATAACATATAATAATACAAATGAAAATAGCAATTTTTTTACCATAACGTCCCAGCAAAATGTTCGGGATCGATAATCGGAAGGATTGCATGCCCATCGAAATCATCGATCAAGGAATCGATATCTACCATATCGTCCTCTTCATCAAATATCGGCGGTGCCGATTCTGGTGAAGGAGGACGATATGGTGGTGGCGGAGGAAAGGGAGGAGCCCCGCGGAACCAGCCAACAAATCCCCCAATCCTATAAACCGTCTCGCTCTCATTGGTTTGTATGGATTGTAAAAGTGTTTGTGGGTAAAATGTGAGTTTTAGAGGATTTTGAGATTGTGATTTGTGTTGAAAATAGAACTGTTCAACGGGTTCATATATATCGAATTTTCCAACGGGCATCTGTTAGGAATTCCAACGGATGCCCCTTGGAAAACATGTCATCTCAACAGAACAATTCTCGAGGCAACGGTGAGCTAAATGGCCGCTCATCTCCCTTTGCAATGGGCATCCGTTGCGATTTCCAACAGATGTCCGTTGCACAATTCTAACGGTCATCCGTTACAATATGCCAACGAAAACCCGTTAGAAAATTTGCAACGGATGCCCGTTAGAAATGTGAAAACTTAGATATTTTTTCTAAGTGTCGGGGGCGAGTTCGTGTTTCAACAGGACTCCGTTAATATTTTCAACGGATGTCCATTGGTATTAGATAATTCTAATTTGTAATACATCAAACATCGTTTATATAACCTGTTTGATTGTATTAACATTTCGATTGTTCGATTACACATCATATACATTACTACACATCATGGACTTTACACGTCATTTACATTACACATCATCTACATTTATCACACATAATAGACATTATTGTATTTACATTTCTTCTTCAGTAGATTCATCGATGGGCGAGTTTTCCTTCGCTTGTTCATTGAATTCATCGCCGTTTTCATCTTCAACATCTTCCGGTTCAACGTCTTCATAATCGCGTATGAGTTCTCCGTCTATGTCATTTCTCGCAAGAATATCCTCGCGATCTGTATCAATTAAACGAATCGGCTGCGGATGATCGGGTTGCAATGGATCTTCTTTATCATCAGAGCTTATGATCCCTCGTGGCTTGATCTTTACTACGGCCTACCACTCCTCTCTTCGACGTTTCAATTTTGTTGGATATTGCACGTAACATACTTGATCTGCTTGATCTATTGTGATGAATGGACCATACTTACCATATTATCGTACCAGATTGACATCAATTCCTCCCCAATGGTTTTTTCGTATTCCACATCCTATGGTTGGGTCAAACAATTGACATTTAAAATGCATAACCTTCAACCCAACGAGACCGGGATATTCCATTTGTATGATTTGTTCCAAAATATCGTAGAAGTTATCACCCTCTATATCACTATTAACGCAAATGCCATAGTTGTATGTGCTTCTATGTTTTCAGTGTTCGTAAGTGTGGAACGTGTAGCCGCGAGTAAACAAGATTGCCAACATATGACATTTCGTGCGGGACCATTAGCCAAATCTTTTAACCACGTAGGAAGTCTTTCATCAGAACATTTCACCTGTACGTAGCATAAAAACAAATTAATACTTTTATATGCAATTAATTTAAATAGATGTGTACACGAGTACTTACGTAGTCTCTCAACCACGAGCCATACTGTTGAACTTTCATGTCTGTGAGTTCATTTGCATTTAGATAAGGATTTGTGATAACACGTAAAGTGTATCAATTTTAGGTTATGTATTAGTATCGTTTTCGCATATATTTCTTAGTTAGAGTTACATTTTCGATACGATTCTTCTTTACATACGCCCGTTTTGTTGGTTTTCAGGTTTTAAGGCGACAAGGCCTAAACGAGCATAAAAAGGCGAATTCCTGAGTAAAACCACACATTCTGAAGATAAATTCACTCAGAGCTGAAATCAAGCCTCTGAACTCAAAGGAACACCCGAGCAACGAGCAGAAAAGAGCAAAATCCAGAATTGAAGAGTGCCCGCTCGGGCACTAAGGTCTACCCGCTCGGCCAAAACCTACGGGGTTTAATTGCAACACCTTGCACGATCCGGGCACGAAGACTACATGATCGGGTAGTAATACCCGATCGGGCGCAATCAAGGTACCCGCTCGGGCGTTAATTGTTCCTGAAAATCCCCGAGAGTTTACACGACTCGGGCTGTTCAACCACACGATCGGGAAGCAATGCTCGATCGGGCAGGACGGAGTACACGATCGGGCGAAGCTCTGCACGACCGGGTAAATGGTGTACCCGAGCGGGTCGCCTTTCTCGCAACAAACTAGATCTTGAATTCAAACGAGCTAATTAATAGACCAGAACGGATCTAGACGTAAGGGGGCGACGCCTAGGGCAAGGAAAGGGTTGAAAATCATCAGGAAAGGCTTGGGAGACGCTGGAGAAGGAGAGAAGCATCAATCCACACATCGGTAACACAATAGGGAAGATCGAGGCATCGAGTTTCCTAGGGTTTATCATGTCTAGGGTTGTGTTATTTCCTTTGTCTGTAATCTCCATGAGTGAGTAGATTCCAAACTATGGGTTAGGGATATCGGATTGTAACGGATGTACAAACTTATGCGTTAATGCTTAGATATATTGTATTTATCTTGATATTTGGTTCTGCAATCAACACCGTAAAAGTCTACACTAGTGCTGCCCGCTCAGTAACATAGGAATTCATATTTTGCTGGAAGGTTAAAGTATGGATCCGAAACCGTTGAATTGTAGGTTAAGTTCGATTAATGAGAATATGACCGGTCGTTTAATCGACTTAGGAATTAGGATTGCGTTCGTAAAGCTGCCATAGTACGGGTTAATCACTGCTGGAAGGTAGGGTTGCACGTACTCATCGTTAGGAGGTCTAGACTAATCATTCCTCACCTTAGAGCATGAATTTCCCATTATCAAGATAATTCGATAGGTTTATGATCTTTAGTTGTTACATCCATACGATTTCCGGTATCCCGACACCCGCAGTGTTCGTCATAGTCAAGTCTTCCCCAACCTTCTATCGTTGCCACCATTAGTTTAGTTTTCTAGATAGTTACACTACGCCATCACTTACTTCCCATCGTCTTAGTTTAGTGATATTCTTACGATTGGCTGCCTTAGTCTTTAGAGTTCGACCCTGGTACTACACGAACCGTACACTTGCGGTGCAGTGGTCCAAGAAATATATTTAGCTTTATATTTCCGACATCAAGTTTTTGGCGCCGTTGCCGGGGACTAATAACGGCCTAGACTAGGAATTAGCTAGATTAAGATCTAGTCCTTTCCGTAGTCTTCATTTGTTTTTCGCATTTTCTTTTCGTTTTGCTTTTATCGAGTCTATTCTATCTATCGCGGATTTACACTTTGGTGTTTTGTTTCTTGTTGTGCAGGAGCCTTGAACGAAGATCCGAACTCCCACCTTACGAACTTCAACATGCTTTGCAGCACTACCAAGGTTGGTACGGGAGTTACTCGGGAGGATCTCTACTTGATGGCATTCCCTTTCTCACTCAAGGATGCGGCGCAACGTTGGCTGTTAAACTTTCCGGCTGCATCAATTACGTCGTGGGATGATTTGGAGAAACGTTTCATGCAACAATTCTTCCCGGATCAGAACGCTTCTCGCCAAGAGTTGCATTAATTCTTTTTTTACAAGAAAGAGACGAGACGTTACACGACATATGGGAGCGATTTAGGAACTATCAGCGGATATGCCCACACCACGGAATGGATAAGAAGTATCTTATCACGAGTTTTATCCAAGGTCTCCAAGAAACCACCCGATTCATGATCGTGGCAGCGGGTGGTGGTTCCCTCAGCAACCTTACGTTCAATCAGCTCGAGAACTTGATCGAGAGCATGGCGAGGGAAGGAGGCAAGAAGGTAGGGCAATACAATCGCGATTACCCATACAAAGCGGCTGTGAACGAGCTTGACATCGCCAACCCGGAATTAACGGACTTGAAGCAGCAAGTTGGCGAGATTCATCGGATGATAACTGGACTCCATGTGGATCGACACGACGCATCTGTAGGCCAAGGGATGGAGGAAGTGAACTACGTTAGCAATCGGCGCTACCGGCAAAATTATATCAAGAGTCATCCTAACCTCTCATATGGCAACACGAGCAATGTAGCGAATCCGCAGGACTTCCAACCGCGGATAATGGCAAGAAACCAGAATCAAGGTTTCCAGCCGAGAGGAAGTGACCAAGACTTCGGATATCAGCCTCGCGCACAATCTTCAGGTCATTCTGAGATTCTTTCTATGCTCCAATTGATGCACCAAGAGCAGAAAAGTGCGCTTGGAGGGATTGGGGCTGAGCAAGAGGATATGAAGAAGAGAATGGACGGATTTCAGACGCACTTGAGACTCCTCGAAACGCAAGTGGCTCAGCTAGCCAAGGTTCGAACCGAAAACCCGGACAGCTTCTCGGAAAACCCGAGGCGATCCCCCGCGAGCAAGTAAATGCCATTTTCCTAAGGAGCGGGAACACGGTAGGGCAACCAATGCCTCCCACGGCTACAAGAGAAGAGCCTTTGAGTGATAAGATCGAAGAACCCATCACTCCAGCCGTGGAAGAGAAGGCCACCGAGGAAGAAGAGAGGGAGTTACCGTACGTAGCACCTCCCCCGAGGGGACCACCGTTACCCTTTCCGCAGCGTCAAAGGAAGCAAAGTGACGAGGCCCGATTCTCTCAATTCGTGGAACTCTTGAGGAAGCTACAAGCCACCATCCCCTTCTACGACACGCTCACAAAGATCCCATCATATGCAAAATTCCTCAAGGATATCATAAAAAGGAAGAGAACCGTGGACAACGAGATGGTAATGATCACGAACTCCCTTATACAGCCTCCTAGCATGGTCGAGAAGATGCCCGATCCAGGTAACTTCGTCATTCCTTGTAAGATTTATGACTACGAAATTGAGCATGCACTAATAGATATCGGAGCGAGTGTGAGCTTACCATTATCCGATATCGGAGCGAGTGTGAGCTTGCTACCATTATCCCTTGTTGAGAAGCTCAATAGAGTAGGAGATCTTCAACCCACGCGAATGCAAATCACCTAGGCTGATCAATCCGTACGGAGTCCCGTGGGTATATTGACGAACGTTGCCGTGCAAGTGGGAGAATTCTGGTTCCCCGCAGATTTTGTCGTTGTGGACATGGAGATCAATCCGAAGATCCCCGTCATTTTGGGACGACCATTCCTCAACACGACAAAGATGGTCATCTATTGCGCGGAAGGCAAGCTAGTGATGAAATTCGAGGACGAGTCTATAGAGTTCAAACTCGACGAGGCATTGAAGAAGCTATACATGACCGAACCCGTAATGCACATTACCACGACGGATGCATCAACGGAGAAGATTGAACGTGTACATCGTGACATTCACCTAGAGGAGATACCACTATCCGAGTGCACCGGGAGTCAATTTCAGTCACCAGCAAGATCGGACCCTCTCACGCAGTTCAAAGAGAAGCCAAAAATCCCTCAACAGAGAGGTGACTCGAGCGGGCAACATACTCCACCCCCGCGGGCAGAGCCAAATTCAGGGGACCAAGTCGGGGAGCCACATAGCCCGACTCGGGTAGTACTCACGGGGATAAATGCTTCAAATAGCCACCCGAGCGGGTGGGTGCGTGAGCCTGATCGGGCAGAGGGACTGGATAGAAACCCGCCCGGGCGACCTCACCACCCGACGCGTGCACAACCCATGAGGGTAAATGTCATGTTTAGGGACCCGACCGGGGCACAGGAGGAGTCCGATCGGGCACCAGAGAAGAACCAAGATCCGCACGTTTTGATCGATACTTTAATGCGGTCAACGGTTCTACGGTCACACGCATCATCTCCTACACCCTCAGTGACCCATATACACTCCTATCCCGCATGGAATACCGAGAAAACGGTCAACCAAAACCGAGTTCGAAAGAGATACGAAAGAGTCGTGGGATCGAATGAGAAGAACCGATGATCGCATGTGAGAAGCCCTCCAAGGTTTGAGTCACGTCACGCTAATCAGATAGAAGACGGGAGAGGCATACCTCCTCTCTCCGACATCACACGCGTATGAAGACGCTAGGGTCGAGCTAAAGACCGTGAACAAGCGCTTCTAGGGAGGCAACCTGAGCCCCGTATCCTTTTCATCGTTTTCATTTTATTTTCGTATTTTTGAACTCATTTTTCATTTTTTTTAGGTTTGGAAAATTTTTCTAGGATTTAGGAATTTAGTGGTCTATCGATTTTTGCTGCATGGTTTTCCTCGAAAATTTTTCTGGTTTGCAGCACAGCCCGGTCGGGTAGACACCTCCACCCGAGCGGGCAACGTCAGATTCAAGGAAACCCGGTCGGGCAGCATCAGAGGACCCGAGCGGGTACGTCAACACGAGAGACGCCTGATCGGGCGACACAGAGTACCCGATCGGGCACCGTAAAATCTGCAAGATAAGTTATATTTCGAGTAACCCGAGCGGCCACCCTCACTTCACAAATTCAACCCGAGCGTGCTCCCAGAAATTTCAGCCCCTCACGCAGCAATCTCATCCGCCGGAGTCGCTCGTGCGCCGCCGCCGTTCACCATCGTCACCGGTTACTCGAAATACCTTTCTTCCTCCTCTCTCTAAAAAAAACCTGAAAAATTTCTCAAATTCCTCTCGAATTCTAGATATATGTATGAAATATTTTTGGATTTGGACTGCTATGGGTTAGATCTAGGTCTGATTAGGAAAGATTTAGGGCAAATTTGTTGATTGAATCAGGAAACGCGAACTGCAGGTCGCGATTTTGTGATTCAACCCGACCGGGCTAGGTCTAGAACCCGGTCGGGCATCCTGGATTTGTACCCGATCGGGCGGCTTCACCACCCGAGTCGGGCAGTGCCTACGGGGGTGTTTTGACGAATTAGAGCCCGACCGGGCAACACCTCCTACCCGATCGGGCATCTTGCAAAATTGTGCTTATCGCTTATATTTCTTCTTCGATTGTTTTGCAAATGGCCCCGAAGATCTTTCAGAGCTCAAAGAAACGTCGATCTAACGCATATGACCTAGAGCACGGATGGCCAGCAAAGTCGGATGCCGTCACGGAATTGACGCCCTACATGCTGATCACCACGTCTCACCAGCAATACAACTACTGAACGAAAACCTTCTTGTCCGGTCAGAAGTCGAGGTTCACTGAGCTTCAGCCGCGAATTTTCCCATCCCGCTTCCTATCCTCAGAAACGATGAGTGCTCTCCACATCGAGGAGCACATAGACGCCATCTTCAACACCTTGGATGGGACAGAGGGACACGCAGGAATACACCTATTGCAACCTCACAGCGGAGTTCTTCGCGTCCTATGCTGCGTTTTTCCCTGAGTCCGGAGATCGGGGGAGAGCCTTCATGGAGTTCCGTCTGCTGGGATAGAACTACCGGCTCAGCGCAAGACAGTTCGCGATTATACTTGACGCTCCACATTGCAACTTCACAAAGATACCTGAGCACAACCGGAGCTGTCAAGCGCAATTCTAGGCTCAGATTGCATACGGTGATTACTCGACGAGGTCGAGGGCCAGTCACATACGCCACCCCACCCTATGGTACTTTCTTTACTTCCTAGTCTCTTCAATACTAGGAAAAGGAGCACAAGGTGGAGTCAACCACACAGAGTTGGCGTACCTTAGGCGGGTGGTGTAGTCAGGCTTTTTTGGCAGACGAGTGGCACATCTTAGACGTCGACTTGGCGTCGCTATTCATGCGGCACTTCCATGACATCGCCACCGAGAAGTGTAGCACGGATACGAAGATCATGTGCGGTGGCATCGTCACGATGATAGCACGAAGAGTCGGGATCAACCTTGGCATCCTGACTGAGGACAAGATCGATGAGGAGCCCGAGCTGAACCTCCAGAACTTGCACAACGTAAGGGCGATTACGATAGAGAGGTACAATGTCATCTGGAGCTACAAGGATGAGCACGGTCGCAACTTGGAAGTCGACCTAAACGAGATTCAGATGCCGGGTCTAGACGAGGAGGGGTCCCGATTTAGGATTGATCCAGCCATCGGATACATCGGCCCGAGGCTAGGTGAGGTAGATCCCCCTCCAGCCGCTGCACCAGGACCATCTATGTCCAGACAGCGCACCCGACGCGCCACTCACTCACGTGCCCGCCCAGAGTACCCTCACCACCGCTCTGACTTCCCTTCCATGGAAGGAGTCTCCGACGTTCTCAGGTATGTCGCGGAGGAGACCAGGTATCAGTCTTTTATGACAGAGCAAAGGTACGACCTGGAGGCGGCGAGAGGCTGCGAGGTATGCGGAGCAGTAGCAGTTCCAGAAGCAATCGGTCCAACACACGTATTACCTTACGGAGTTCGTCCGTAGATTCCAGCAGCTCAGTATGCAGCATTACCAGGAGCCGTACGTGCCGATCGCTCAGGATTACCACACTGGTGCTATTCCGTACCTCCCGCACATTCCTTACGAGCTGCAGTCTTTCTACTTCTCACCTGGGGAAAGGGCACCCGCGGAGCCAACAGACCTTCCGGCCACCCGCGGTGGAGAGGATGAGGATTAGACCACTCTTCCTTTTTCCTTTTTCTTTCTTTTTCTTTTTCGTTTGATGGACCTATTTTCCTTATTTCTTATTTTCTTTTTAGATTTAGCGCCTATGTACGCTCTTTGGAACTTATTGATTTAGTGATCCTTGCTCTATCTTTTGCATTGCATGATTCTCATCTCAGGTCCTTCTCGCTAACACCTGCATTAGAGCAAGAGAGTCACACAATCTGGATGTATCACAATACGAGAAAGCATAACACACCAGGTGTATTCGTTCTTACTTTTTATATTTTCTCGAGTTTTTACATGCGAGTATCCCTCATAGGTCTCGAACACCGGGACTGTGTTCCGTTCAGGTCGGGGGGGGGGGGGACTCTTTGTGTATCATTGATATTCGGATGCATTTTTAGAGCGGCATGATTAGATTAGGATTAGGATTTAGAAATAAAAC